>JZKD02S1463971.1:0-10877 GCA_000966675.3 Picea glauca
GTTAATTAGTTTTTCTTATTATTTGGTTTGAATTAATTTAAATTAATGTTTAACTTATTTATATATGTAATAAAAAATTAATAATTTTAATAAACTAAAACTATTTAAAAATACATAAATATATGAAGTTTATGAGTCATTTCTAATTTATTTTTTTATATACTGCACTTAATACCTAATAAGAACCTAAAAATAAATATAATTAGATGTTCAAATGGTCATAATTGAGTTCATGGAAGGAAAACAAAAATAGTAATAATAATGGTCATTCATATGGTTGCGATTGTAACACTAGCTAAATGTTAATATGGACATAAATGACAACATTAATCTTGTCAAAACTCAAACATTAATCTTGTCAAAACTCAAAACTCATTTATTTATTCATTTAATTATTTAATAGAATCACAATCTTAGTCATTTAGATGGTTATAATTACTAATATTTATTGGTCATGATAGAGACCATCTAGAATTCAAAAGGAGGGGCATATTCATGGTCATTACCTTACATAAACTCCGACATTAATCTTGTCAAAACTCAAACATTAATCTTGTCAAAACTCAAAACTCATTTATTTATTTAATAGAATCACAATCTTGATCATTTAGATGGTTATAATTACTAATATTTATTGGTCATGATAGAGACCATCTAGAATTCAAAAGGGGCATATTCATGGTCATTACCTTGGTTGCAACTTTAGTGGAAATATAATGTGTCACTTAAAAAGATGTAATTAAATGCAAGAAAAATGAGAAATTCAAAATTAACTATGTTAGTGGTAACTTTGGTGATAATTTTGATGGAAACTCATCCAAAATGTAATAGTGATTTATGAGTTTATTTATTTAGTTGTAGAGATATAAATATGATGTGTGCAATGTATATTGATATATTAATGTTTATATCTATAGATTACGTTTAGAAATAAATGATCTTAATAATTTTGGTTTGATAAAAAGGATGGTAAGAAGATTTATTGTTTGATTAATATTTCTATTATTCTATTATAAGTTTAAACTAGGAAACTTTGATGAAAAAAATATGAAATTTGTCATTTCTTATCCAAGGGAGGGTAACATGTGCATTACAATTATTCACAAAATAAGGAATACGAATATTGAAATTAAATGAAGTAGGATAATAAGGAATAAATGAATAAGAAATATGAATACATGAATTGAATGAATTATTCAAAGTATTTAAAATATACAAGGGATGAATCCAAATATTTATGACAAAGGTAAGAATAGAGGTATAAGCAGTTTGACGGGGGAGCTCAGTGTTAATGGCGTTTCTGCTTATTAGGTTTACCGGAGCTCGGCTTTAATGACATTTTTTTCGGATGTTTGCAGGGTTCTTTTAGAAATGGGGGAATCTGGCCATAGGATCCGGTGTCACTAAACACTTGGGTGTTATGAAAACCTACATCTGGACATACCATGCGTGAATATAGATTTGAACCCGGAACTCGATACAAAAGGGTGTTTTGACTGATGTGGTTTCCTAATTGAAACTGGAGCACAACATTAATGGTATAGTTATTTCCCAAGCATTGGAGTGCCTTCTATGATCGTCAGATCCCCTCTAGTCATATCTATCACTCACCTAAACCCTCCACTTGTGCTCCATAATTGACATTTCTCCTCCTTAACACCTACTCTGCCACTCTTTTGTACTCTTACTGTCTGGCATCATAACTATATTTCTTACAGAATTGACAGTTCTGGTGTTTACTTAACCCCTACACAATTTTTTATGCCTTGAACCATGCCCACCTTTACTATCTGTGCGAGGTGGCACCTACCAAAGAGACCTTCTGACACCTTCCAATGGAGGCTAAGGTTAGCGCACTAATGAGTGCGGCTGGCGAAGCCCTATGGAAGAGTGTCAGCCTCTTCCCACCATTCAGGTGCTCCATTTGTTTCTATGTCCTCTCACCATACCTTATTACCAAAGGTGGCAGAACTATCATCTCCTCTGCATACTGTTTCACCTTGCCTTCCCACCACTGAAACACATCTGACTTCTTCTCCGCTACCTAGACTGATATCCTCCATTGGTCGTGTAGACAAATGACACAAAAAAGTTATGTCTGAGTGTGCTCGGTTTTCTCAGTCGTGGTTACCCAAGCCTTCAAACACAAATAAATTGTGGAAGCCTAACCAGAGAAAATGATGTTTGATAATGGTCTCGGATGTGGGTTTAGAGGAAAGCATTCAACTCTCCCTCTGTGGACTTGTGGGCAGGTTCACATACCGTGCTCTTAGCTTTGATTCTCTACGGGAATGGTTATTAGACAACTGGCTACCAATTCTTGGATATGTGTCGGAGCTCATTTCCCTATCTTTTGGTTGGTTTGGTTTTATTTTTAACACTCCAGAAGACTCAAAGCTTATACTTGACACATTCTGGACCATTGGAAGTGGCAGTATTATGCTCAAAAGGTAGAGGGTTTCTTTTAACCCATCAATGGACTCCTTCTGGTTTCAACATGTATGGGTTCTTCTACCTGAACTACCCCTACAATACTGGATAGAGAAGGCTCTGGAGGCCATCGATAATGAACTAGGACACTTTATTTGTATTGACCCAAAGCTCTTGAAGAGAACTAACAGACGAATGGCGAGGATTGTGGTCAAACTGGACATACATGTTGGGCTACCGGATGTCCTAGAAATTTTCTAGCGAGGATGCTCGGTGACTTAGCGATTGGATTACCTTGGTATTCCTTTTCGTTGTTCAACATGTCATCAAACGGGTCATCTCTGGCGTGAATGCAAGGGAGTTCCGGAAGAAGAGGAATCAGAAGGATCCTATCTTCGCAAGTTACCTAAGGATGATTCCTCGGGGGTGGACTCCTATACACCGGGCTTTGAAGGCATTATGTACGAGGGGACTGAGGACCTGATGGACACTACCGATTTACAACCGACTCCTCCTACCACGCTCACGGGTAAGATAAAACAGTTATGTCCTACTCTGTATTTTACTCTCTCTTCTTGGGAACGACACCATTTAGATACCTTAGCTATCCCAGGACTTGACCCTAATCAAACTGTTTTGCCCATGCCGTGCAACCCCTCTGCTTCTATACCATATGTGGCTTTAGAGTCCTTTAAGTTTGTTCCTCCTGCTACACTATTGACACCGATCATCGAACATCTATCTTCCTCCCTGCCACTTAACACGGGTGGGGTCCCCACAATTTCCTCCCCAAATCTGTCCTCAGATCGAGTAAACCTCCCTTCTACACCTCACTCTTTGAATAACATTAATACAGCTGGGACTACTTTTCTGTTGTCCCAACTATAGGAATAGGATATTGGCAGTATTGGGTTATCCTCCTCCATCCCTCCTTCAATATATTTGCATCTTTTGGTCCCACTACCTACCTATTTAGGAAAATCAACCATCAATGATTTACAAGATTTACCTTCCACTTCCTGTCGTGATCCATCTACAGACTCAACTAAAAAGGATTTCTCCTGGTCATGTGGCTTAGGACTTGAGACCTCGCCTATAAAAACATGCAGTTCTCGGAGGAAAGCCTTCTCATCTGTCACACTATCTATTGTTCCACCTGCTGAATTGACTGACCTTGGGGTGATTAGAGGCATTAAATCCCTTTCTAGGTCATGTCCATGATACTCTTGTCGCTAAACATTTGTGGGGTTGGAGGCGCCCTAAAAAAAGGCCTCTCTTCGGAGACTGATTGATACCATTCATCCTAGCATTATTTTTCTCCATGAAACCCTGGTGGACGAACAACATTCATGTGCTTTTATCAATGGATTAAAGCCTCACTGGTTTGTTGGTGCGGTAAATTCGATGGGCACTTCAGGTGGATTGCTTGTGGCTTGGGATCCTGTCTTTTTTTATCTAAAGTCATTATTTTGTTGTGGTGGCATCTTATTGATAGGCACCTGTTGTGCCAACAAGCGATAGGTAAACATTCTCATTGTATATGGACCTTGTTTTGACAATTTGGCTTTCTGGTTAAAGGTTTCGGCTTCCGGTCTTCTAGCAAAACCAAATCTCATCCTGACGGGGGATTTCAACTTCACCTTATCTTCTGTTGAGATTTGGGGATTGAATGCCTCCACTGACGCAACGGNAATATTTATGACAAAGGTAAGAATAGAGGTATAAGCAGTTTGACGGGGGAGCTCAGTGTTAATGGCGTTTCTGCTTATTAGGTTTACCGGAGCTCGGCTTTAATGACATTTTTTTCGGATGTTTGCAGGGTTCTTTTAGAAATGGGGGAATCTGGCCATAGGATCCGGTGTCACTAAACACTTGGGTGTTATGAAAACCTACATCTGGACATACCATGCGTGAATATAGATTTGAACCCGGAACTCGATACAAAAGGGTGTTTTGACTGATGTGGTTTCCTAATTGAAACTGGAGCACAACATTAATGGTATAGTTATTTCCCAAGCATTGGAGTGCCTTCTATGATCGTCAGATCCCCTCTAGTCATATCTATCACTCACCTAAACCCTCCACTTGTGCTCCATAATTGACATTTCTCCTCCTTAACACCTACTCTGCCACTCTTTTGTACTCTTACTGTCTGGCATCATAACTATATTTCTTACAGAATTGACAGTTCTGGTGTTTACTTAACCCCTACACAATTTTTTATGCCTTGAACCATGCCCACCTTTACTATCTGTGCGAGGTGGCACCTACCAAAGAGACCTTCTGACACCTTCCAATGGAGGCTAAGGTTAGCGCACTAATGAGTGCGGCTGGCGAAGCCCTATGGAAGAGTGTCAGCCTCTTCCCACCATTCAGGTGCTCCATTTGTTTCTATGTCCTCTCACCATACCTTATTACCAAAGGTGGCAGAACTATCATCTCCTCTGCATACTGTTTCACCTTGCCTTCCCACCACTGAAACACATCTGACTTCTTCTCCGCTACCTAGACTGATATCCTCCATTGGTCGTGTAGACAAATGACACAAAAAAGTTATGTCTGAGCGTGCTCGGTTTTCTCAGTCGTGGTTACCCAAGCCTTCAGACACAAATAAACTGTGGAAGCCTAACAAGAGAAAATGATGTTTGATAATGGTCTTGGATGTGGGTTTAGAGGAAAGCATTCAACTCTCCCTCTGTGGACTTGTGGGCAGGTTCACATACCGTGCTCTTAGCTTTGATTCTCTACGGGAATGGTTATTAGAAAACTGGCTACCAATTCTTGGATATGTGTCGGAGCTCATTTCCCTATCTTTTGGTTGGTTTGGTTTTATTTTTAACACTCTAGAAGACTCAAAGCTTATACTTGACACATTCTGGACCATTGGAAGTGGCAGTATTATGCTCAAAAGGTAGAGGGTTTCTTTTAACCCATCAATGGACTCCTTCTGGTTTCGACATGTATGGGTTCTTCTACCTGAACTACCCCTACAATATTGGATCGAGAAGGCTCTGGAGGCCATCGATAATGAACTAGGACACTTTATTTGTATTGACCCAAAGCTCTTGAAGAGGTCTAACAGACGAATGGCGAGGATTGTGGTCAAACTGGACATACATGTTGGGCTACCGGATGTCCTAGACATTTTCTAGCGAGGATGCTCGATGACTTAGCGATTGGATTACCTTGGTATTCCTTTTCGTTGTTCAACATGTCATCAAACGGGTCATCTCTGGCGTGAATGCAAGGGAGTTCCGAAAGAAGAGGAATCAGAAGGATCCTATCTTCGCAAGTTACCTAAGGATGATTCCTCGGGGGTGGACTCCTATACACCGGGCTTTGAAGGCATTATGTACGAGGGGACTGAGGACCTGATGGACACTACCGATTTACAACCGACTCCTCCTACCACGCTCACGGGTAAGATAAAACAGTTATGTCCTACTCTGTATTTTACTCTCTCTTCTTGGGAACGACACCATTTAGATACCTTAGCTATCCCAGGACTTGACCCTAATCAAACTGTTTTGCCCATGCCGTGCAACCCCTCTGCTTCTATACCATATGTGGCTTTAGAGTCCTTTAAGTTTGTTCCTCCTGCTACACTATTGACACCGATCATCGAACATCTATCTTCCTCCCTGCCACTTAACACGGGTGGGGTCCCCACAATTTCCTCCCCAAATCTGTCCTCAGATCGAGTAAACCTCCCTTCTACACCTCACTCTTTGAATAACATTAATACAGCTGGGACTACTTTTCTGTTGTCCCAACTATAGGAATAGGATATTGGCAGTATTGGGTTATCCTCCTCCATCCCTCCTTCAATATATTTGCATCTTTTGGTCCCACTACCTACCTATTTAGGAAAATCAACCATCAATGATTTACAAGATTTACCTTCCACTTCCTGTCGTGATCCATCTACAGACTCAACTAAAAAGGATTTCTCCTGGTCATGTGGCTTAGGACTTGAGACCTCGCCTATAAAAACATGCAGTTCTCGGAGGAAAGCCTTCTCATCTGTCACACTATCTATTGTTCCACCTGCTGAATTGACTGACCTTGGGGTGATTAGAGGCATTAAATCCCTTTCTAGGTCATGTCCATGATACTCTTGTCGCTAAACATTTGTGGGGTTGGAGGCGCCCTAAAAAAAGGCCTCTCTTCGGAGACTGATTGATACCATTCATCCTAGCATTATTTTTCTCCATGAAACCCTGGTGGACGAACAACATTCATGTGCTTTTATCAATGGATTAAAGCCTCACTGGTTTGTTGGTGCGGTAAATTCGATGGGCACTTCAGGTGGATTGCTTGTGGCTTGGGATCCTGTCTTTTTTTATCTAAAGTCATTATTTTGTTGTGGTGGCATCTTATTGATAGGCACCTGTTGTGCCAACAAGCGATAGGTAAACATTCTCATTGTATATGGACCTTGTTTTGACAATTTGGCTTTCTGGTTAAAGGTTTCGGCTTCCGGTCTTCTAGCAAAACCAAATCTCATCCTGACGGGGGATTTCAACTTCACCTTATCTTCTGTTGAGATTTGGGGATTGAATGCCTCCACTGACGCAACGGGCTTATAGTACATTACTATTTTCCAACAACACAATTTGGTCGATCTCCTTCTGACCGAGGTGGTACCTACTTGGAGAAATGGTAGACTTGGTACAACGACTATATCAAAACGTCTTGATCGTTTCTTCTTATCGGAATCACTTCTTCAACATGCCGACAGATATAGAACTTGGGTCACATATCCTTTCATCTCAGATCATGCCCCCATTATTCTACAACTTGATTCATACTCTCATCGGTCTACTTACCCTTTTAAGTTTAATCCTATTTGGTTGGGGAATCCTGAATTTGAGCGACTGGTCTCTGATGTATGGATTGATCAAACCTTTAAAAATGAGCCATATGTACAGAGGAGATTAGCTGGAAAGTTAAAAGTTCTAAAATCAAAAGTAAAATGTTGGGCCCGACAATTGTTATCAAAGAATTTTGATAGACTATCTCAGCTTGAACTTAACATTCAATATCTGATCTTAGAAATCTATGAAAAAAAGGGTATTGGTCACATTAATCTGCAACACCATTTAAAACTTCTTGAGACATAACCGAATAATCTACTTTTAATTGAGGAAGTGCATTGGCGACAAAAAATAAGAGCCACCTGTATCAACTGTGGAGACAACAATAAAAAGTTTTTTCACAAATTTGCAAGTCACAGAAGGAATTATAAGCACATCTAGGCATTTCAATCGGATGGTGTTGTCTCTATCACTGGACAAGAAAATCTACTAGATGTGGTGCACAATCACTTTAATAATGCCTACCGAGATAAAGGACTTACTAACATTATTGATCAAGCATCTATTACAGAACTATATCCAAATATCATCAATGATAGTGAGGCAGAACATCTCTTTGCACCATGCACAAAAGAGGAGATTTGGAAGGTGCTCAACACCTTTAAAAAGGACAAAAGTCCTGGCCTGGATGGTTGGACAGTCGAATTCTATCTTCATTTTTTTGATCTGGTCAATGATAATATTTGGGAACTGGTCAAAAATTCCAGAATCAGAGAAACAATTTCTCGAGCTCTAAACTCTACTTTTCTGATGTTGATTCCAAAATCAAATCATCCTAGCACCTTCAATGATTTTAGGCCTATTGCTTTGTGCAATCTCTATTATAATCTTATTAGAAAACTTATGGCCGACAGGATTAAGTCGTACATGTCTCACCTTATCTCGGAGGAACAACTAGGCTTCATCAAAGGTAGATAGATATTGGATGTTGTTGGATCGACACAAGAGGTACTACACAACATAAAGAAAAAGAAATTACAAGCACTGATCTTAAAACTGGATCTAAAAAAAACATTTGACTGTATCAATTGGGACTACCTCAAAATGATTTTATTGCAATCTGGTTTCGGCTTTCCTTTCACAAATTGGATCATGGGGTGCATGTCTAGTGCGACCATTTCCGTTCTGGTTAATGGAGAAGCTACATCCTTCTTTTCAAATGAAAGAGGCCTGCGACAGGGATGTCATCTCTCCCCACTCCTTTTTATTTTTTCCTTAAAAGGTTTGAGTATACTTACTTCTCAAGTTGCATCAACGTGATGGGATTATCACTGGCATTAAGGTTTCTAGATTGGTAAAAGTACTACACTTATTATTTGTGGATGATATCATCATTGCCACAAAAGAAGACCTAAGAGAATGGCAGGAAATCAAATCGATCATGAACCTCTTCTGTCGCGCTTCAGGACTACAGATAAATGAGACAAAATCCAATTTTCACTACTTTGGTCTACTGGTGGCAGACATTGAGACTTTTAAATCAATCTTTTCATTTGGATACTATGCGATTTCTTTGGGTCTACGATATCTAGGCTATTACCTCAAGCCGGATTGTTACAAAGTAGCTTATTGGAATTGGCTTCGTATAAAATTTGAAAAACGTATTGCACATTGGTACAATCGCTGGCTCACTCTGGGTGGAAGATACATTCTATTAAAATCGGTGGTGGAAGGTGATGTAGGAGCATCGCCTTCAAAGTCAAAGATGCAAGCATGGAGGCAAAGAAACGACATCTCAGCATGACAGAGTTCAAATCAACAATTAACTGAGGAGTAAATCGAGTTGTTGAGATATTTTGGAAACACCATTTTTAAATATGTCGTGTTTGTAAAGTCGTATAGGACTGTAAGGGGTTGCATATATAGAGTGTTGACTCTTATATGGTAATAATTGTTAGTTATTGTAATAGGACAAAGTAGGTAACCGATATGACTTGATAGGATAGGTTGCAGACAGGACGAGAGAGCTCGTGGAGCTAGTCCTTAGATAGTTGTTGTTGCATTGTAAAAGTGTTATCAAATAGGGATCAGTAGAACATAATAGGGTAGAAGAAATACACGGTGGGGAACTACAATATCATGTAATTTGTTTCATGAATGAATAGAACAGACATAATTGTCCCAAATCTTGGATTGTGTTCATTTTAATGTGTGATTGAATGAATGTTGCATTCTGTGTATGTCGTTTAGTTCATTTTCGTTCATGTATGATTGTTTGAGAAGTTGATCATATGAGTTTGTGACGAAACTGGATAAGTTTCACTTGCTTCTCTTCTGAAACTCGTATGCAAGGTGTGCATCTCGAACGCAAGGAGTGCATCGACTGAGTCTCAGATTAACTCAGAAAAAGTTCAGAGAGAGAGCATAGGAAACTTAGACCAGTTGCAAGGAGTGCACAGCATCAAGAAGCGACCAAGCGTCGAAGAACCGGAACAGAGGAACGCTAAGAAGGCGAGAAGAATTTCTTTTCAAGAAATCCTTTGAACTAAGTTATCGAAATCCTCGAACGCAAGGAGTGAGTGGGAAGTCGAAATCCTTTAAGGATCAATCTCAAAAGGGATAGCACTTTCATAAGTGTTGACGAGATCCAAGATTCGGACTCGTAGGAGGAGCAAAGGTTGAAACCTTTGAAGACTGATAAATATTCTAAGTCGGAAGAAATCTGAAGCTCAATAGGAGAAGCGACATTGGTCGTTGGATCACAATGCAAAGGATCAACAACCGTCTGATCAGAGTAAGGTGCACGAGCCTTAACACTTCGCACACGTAGGAGAGAGAACTTACCAAGGTTTGAGAATTGATATTTCCGAAGTCCGGATAGCCAGAGAGCCGAAGAAAAATCTCAATCGTTCGATCATCCGAAGTAGATCTGAGTCGTCATATCAGCCGAAGAAAATATCAAGTGTCGGATCGTCTGAAGTGAATCTAGACCATCTAATCAAGCGAATATGTGGCATGAATCTGTGGACTCTGAGTAAAGTACCGAAGTAATTCATAGCCATCAGATCAAGAGAGATGTGGCATAGATCCATGCACTCCGGGTAAAGACCCGAAGAAATCCTCGATCGTCGGATCAAGTGGACACGCGTGAGCGGATTATAGCCTTTGGATAAAATCCATTGGGAAAAAGGGTGAAGTTTGAGATTTGAGAATCTCATAAGTTCGAAGACCTGAAGGAGATCTCGACCGCTAATCAAGATGAGGGCCACAAGACCCTTGATCTGGTTGAAAGGTCAAACACCCGAAGTAGAAGCAGGGTCATTGATTTAGGAGGATAGGTGTTCGCGGAACGTCAAATTCGAAAGATTGACGTATGGAGGAAAGCAGGGTTTGAGACTTGAAAAGTTTGAAGTCCGAAATCACGAAGGAGATCACATCATTGGTTCAGGAGGGGCAGATCTGGTCCGTGGATTTGAAAAGGGAAGACCTGAATCGTCAATTCAAACAGTATCGTCAAGATTAGGAGATCGACGGTCCCGTAGCATTTTGGGGACAGGAGTTGCGTGAACTTTAAAACGTTGAGGGTGGGCCGAAATCCAGACCATGGTTTTGGAAAGAGGACACATGGAG
>JZKD02S1463982.1:425-10877 GCA_000966675.3 Picea glauca
TTTGCGAAAATTAGCCCCTAAAATCATCTATGCTTTTAATAATAAAAACTAAAAAATGACATTATTAGTACATCATCAACATTATTATTCGTAAATAATTATGTTATAATGTTATTAGTATAATATATGAAAAATACATAAATATTCAAATCACAATCATTTCACTCATCAAATTTAAGTATTTTTGTTTCTAAACATGTTTAATCAACATATTGTATCTTGTTGGACAACAAACAATTCACTTTGAACAATAGTTAAACATTATATGGAATTAATGGTTATAGCTTTTTGCAATCACAATCCAAATTAAATGCTTTCATAAAAGTAAAGTTAAACATTACATGACAACTATAAATTTAAATGAGTGATACATATCAAATTTCACCTAAAAACAGAGAAATCATTAACAATATTGTTCTTTAGCATACTCATATTACATTTTATAAATAAAACAACAATAAAAACAACAACATTATATAAATATAATATACATGTCAAACATACATCTCAAAAAAATATACAATAAAAATGTTATAGATAGATCTCCAGTCAAATATTAAAAAATCAGTATAAATGTCAATCTGTACCACTACTAGTTAGGTCCACCACTAGAGCCAGGTGCATCAATGTCTATGCTACCATAGGTAGAGCCTCTATCAAGAACAACTATCTCATAAACAAATGTTGGCATAAGTGCACTATCAAGTGTCTCTATATTAGTATCATGAATATGTGCATCAACAATACCCAATGTGATCATATGGTCCAAAGCATTAGAATATTGTGACACATGTGGAGGAAGAGAGGGAAGAGGAGGATCGGTGAAACATGACACATGTGGACTAGGATAAAGACAATGATTGACAAACGGTGACACAAGCAGAGGAAGAGGGGGAGGAGGAGGATCAAGCATGGATATAGGTTCAAACACATGTGGAGGAGAAACAAGAGGAGGAGAAAGAGGAGGATCATAAGTGGATGGATGATCAATAGATACTACAACTAACTCACATGGAGGAGAATTAGGAGGACGAGGAGGATCATGTGGTGGAGTAGAGGATGTGTATGTCTCTGATGATGACCTAGATGTAGTGTAATCATGGGCACCAACCCTTATTGTATCGATGAGCTTTACCACACCAACAATATGACGCATCAAAATAATCATGTCACAAGGAAAAATCCTCCATGTAGTAGAGAGCGCCTCTACCCATAACATGTCTCTAAGGGGTACATGTACCACTTCATGACTAGTCATGAAATGACATCAATCATCTGCCACCTCTAGCCGGACTCTCGAATTTGGCCTACATGGAATGTGGGGTCTCTGTACTATTGGATGTTGCTCCTTTACCTCCTCCATCACCTCATCCTCATGTTGGGGAGGCACATCCCCAACATATGTACCAATACTTGTAAAACAATACATAATAATTATAATACAATTGGAAACAAATGTTACAATAAATTACATGTGCATTAAATAAGACATAAAAATATGCAAATAGATTGATCAAACCATAACGATAATATTACCTCTCTCATATGTTGGCTCCTCTGTTGTAAATAATATTTTTGGGCATCTTCTCCAGTCTATCCCTGCATACAGGTACTCTATAATATCGAGGACATTATCGTCCTTGCTAGACAATAAATCAATAACCGGCCTTCCCACCAGAGTAATGAGATACTTGGATTGGATTCTCTTAGGCATCAATTTCCCCCACATGTGCATACGTGCATCAAACATAGGCCTAGAAAGAAATCAAGGTAATATTGGCCAAGTGGCATGAACCCTCTAAAAAAATAGTGTATACAACTAGACATGAATGGGAAGAATCTCGTCCCAGAAAAAAACAAAGCGACAATGAACTATGCACGACAAAATTGTCTCAAAAAAACATCCACCCACCTAATCAATCGGGGCTCCCAAAATAAAACATATACATAATACAACATAGGGAAACTAATGTGTTTCCCATAATAGATATATTATGATAGTGATGAGAGCATATAACATAGGCATATAATGTCCTCTTTCTCAAATGCACCTATCCGCAACTAACCACCTTAAACTTGGAACTCCGAAGTTGAAGTAATATATAGACTGATATATCTCTGTAGATATGACAACTGGGTATCCCCTACAACATTAGGTGGCAAAACGGGGAAATGGGGAAAATACACCCCCATCCTAAACAAACTAGTGAAAAATACACATCCTCCTCCATGGGATGATACCACATATGTGGACCAACCTTGAACCCTTGTTTCCCATGATCCCATCAAAAGATAAAATGTTGTAACAATGCAGAGTTCCCCCTAAGGGATATTCCCTCCTGATAAAAATTCAGGAGGCCAATATCCATCAAAAGGTCATGAGTATGCTGTGAAATAGGGTGAGGGTAAGAATTCACGTCCCTCTCCCTGGCCTCCCACTCACACACAAAAGTATATGTCTTGACTCACCATTGTCTCGCCTCCTCCTACTCTCATCGTCGTCATATCTGATTCACATAAAAATATTGTTAGGAACATATATACAGATAAAATAAATTGAAATTATAAAACAAATACATATGTAAATAATATGTATTTAAAAAAATCCATTTTTTTTTTTTTGCAAAGAAATCTTTAAAATAAACCCATGCACCCCAACAATTCAAGTGCCATGTAGTCGATGTGCTATCAAAAATAAACAACATCGTTAAGCGATGCATCCCATATGAATATCTACATCGATGAAGTACTTTTATCATTGTCAGTTCATCTCGTTAACAAAGACGCGCTGCAATGCTAAAATTTATAGCTCACAAATCCATGTTTCCCTTTGTTAAATTGAATGCATCGGTGTGCCATGTCTACCAAAGCACCGACATGATGTCTATTGGTGAGGTTGTATTTACAACACCGATTTTTTTGGTGGACTGATGGGAACCGCTAAGATAAAATTTGATATCATAGTTGAAGTGGTGCAACAGGTTAGTATTAAGCCACTGACACTACTGTGATAGTGGAGAACCGACGTTTTGTACATCAATGTGTTGTAAAGGATATAGCACCGAGAACGAGGCATCCAATGAGATGTGCCGCTATAAAAATTCAGGAAATATATGTTGTGGTGTGTTTCTGTATATAGTACCAATGCATTGGATTACAATGGTTGCAATGCTACATTAAATTTTATAAATCATTATGTTAGCGGTGCCCTTAGTTAAGTGAAGTGTACTGGTGGGTAATGTTAAATGAAACTGGTCCAATTTATTCGGTGCATGTATGATTTTTATAAATTATGACAGTGTGTTTGAAAATTGACGTGCCAGGTCATTATGTGTCTAGTTCACACTAGTGCAGATGGGTAAAATTTTTGCACCACTAGGTTAAATTTTCATACAATGTTGAGCTAGTAGTGCATTAATGAAGTGAAATGTGAAGGTGTGGGTAGAATCCCATTGTGCACTAGTTTTAGGGAGTTCCAAAGGACACACTGCATTGTAAATGATATAATAATAGGAATGAGATGTCCAATGAGACACCCACTTTGAAAAATGGGGCAATATATGTCCTGGTGCATTTATGTATACATTATTGATGCATTGGATTGCAATGGTTGCATCGCTATGATAAATTTTATAAATAATTATGTTAGGAGTGCCATTAGTTGAGTGAATTATAGTGGTGCATAATGTTAAACAACACTAGAGAGATTTATTCGGTGAGTGTATTTTTTTTATAAAATATGGTGGTGAGTTTGAACATTGATGCACTAGGGAATTAATTTTCAAGTATGCCCCAATGTTGTTGGTTAGAATTGGTGCACCACTAGGTTAAATTTTATATATCGTTGAGCCAACGGAGTGGTTAATGAAGTGAAATGTGATGGTGCAGGTATAAGTCCATTGTGCCCCAGTTTTGGGGCGGTCTGAAGGACACACCGCTTTGTTTCTAATAATTCATTATAGTATGGTTGATGGAACCACATTGATGCGTACATGTATTTTGTTTACTGGTGATGATGCTCACTCTGTATTTAACATAGTATGCATCGCGTCAGGGTGATCCAAACCGTTTAGGCACACCACACAAAATTGAAAAAAATTGAAAAAGTTCACAAATTTTAAACTAAATTGTAAATTTGAATGGATGAAAATTCTTATAGGAAGGTAATAAATAATTTACATGGTCTCTTCTATCTCGAGGAGGCATGGTTTCCCCATTGAGATGAAATGAAAATTTTTGGTAACTTCCATAATTTGAAAATGTGTGGAATCCACCAATGGAGATGTTCAAGTGGGTGTAGAGCACTAAAAATAGGGTGTCAAAGGAAGAAAGGTGAGAACCAGTGCTTGCTTGAGATTTTGTAAGCATGGGATGCATTGTAACAATGAAAACTGGTTTGGTAATTTTTTTTATAATTTACTCTACTTCGGTGCGCTTTGGGACATTTAGGCACAACAAGGCACAATATGAAATGAGACCTGTGTGATTTATTTGGTGCATGTAATTTATTATAAAGTATGGTGATGTGTTTAAAAATTGACTCTCTGGGGTGTTATGTTTCGGGTACATCCTGAGACGATTTCTTAAACTTGGTGCACCGCTAGTTTAAATTTTATAAATCATTGAGATAACATTGCGATTAATGAAGTGTAATGCACCAGTGTGGTTATAAGACCATTTTGCACTAGTGTCGGGGTGTTCTAAAGGACACACCACTTTGTTTTTTGGTAATTTATTGTGGTGTGATAGCTTGAACAATGTCGATACAGACATATATAGACGCACCAGTGGAGGTGCTCACTGTGGAGTTGTGTTTTGCGTATGCCCCGAGGAGATTGATTAAAATTGGTGCACCGCTAGGTTAAATATTATACATCATTGAAATAAAGGTGCAGTTAATGAAGTGTAATGCATTGATGTAGGTGTAAGCCCAATTTGCGTTGATGTCAGAACGTTCTAAAGGATGCACCACTTTGTTTTTTGGTAAATTTTAGTAGTTCGTTAGATTGATTGACATTGTTGCGACCATATATCGACACATCATTGATAATACTCACTATGTATTTAACATAGTACATACCCCTTTGGGGTGAGCCGAACCATTCAGGTGCATCGTGTGAAATATTTTTTTTTTTTTGAAACAAATGCCCAATTTCAAGCTAAATTGTAATTTTGATTGGATGAAAATGTAAATTGGAAGGCATAAATAATTTAACTACTCTGTTCTGTCTCAAGGAGGCATCGTTTCCCCATTGAGAGGAAATGCAATTTTTTGGTAATTTCCAAAATTTGGAAATGTGTGAAATCAAACAATGGAGCTATGCTTCTAAAAATGGAGTGGTTCTTACTATACCACGAGTGGAAATGATTTGGGTAGTTGGAATTTATCTTCTTTCTATTTTTTTAAATCTACCCTTACTATTTCTTGGTCTATGCATATAGTACCCACATGACTCAGATTTGTAAAGACTCACTAAAGTGAATGTGGAGGTTCTTACCTCTCGTCATACCGTCTCTACTCCTCCTTGCCTAAAATGTATTTTATATGTTTCTAAAACAATATACTAAAAATTACCCAATTCATTTAACATTTCTCTGGTAATGGCGCCAAAATTTTAGTTAATTTATTTGCAAAAATTTTGTAACATTTATTTATCCATTCAGAGTATGTAAACTTGTGAAATGAAAAAATAATATTTGCATAATTAGATTATTTGTAGTATGATCTATCTAGAATTATTAATGCTTATCCTATTTATGAAATTAATTGCATGAAATAAATGGAATGAAACAAAAATTTATCATTGAATTATACCTCACTATATCCATGAGTGTTGTAAATCGGGTTGTAGTTAAGTGTTCAATCTTCGATATTTGAACCTTCTACAACAATAATTTGTTTCATATATTTCATAATATAATTCAATGACACTAACTATGGAAATGAAACACACCACACTTCATCAATCAAAAGGAAACTTAATCATCCCTGACAATGATCATGTACTTGAAAGGACGATCATGTATGAATTAGACACATCTTGTTTCGATGAATCATTGATTAAAATAAATCTAATCTAAGTTGCAAAAGGAAAAAGATTGTTCATGAAATCAAATAGCATAATTGAATAAATACATGTAAAATGAAGTAAAATACCACCATGATCTATTTGGAGTGAGCTCAACTCTCCCAAGAACAAGGAAACAAATTAAAACTACTACATCATAAAACTAAATCAAATTATACTACATCTAAAACTAAAGAATGACAATATATGTGAAAAGAAATATTAAGAAATTATATTATATTCCATCAAAATCTAAACGTGTGCTCCAAGAGTCCCCGTTTGAATGAATACAACACTCTTATTTATACATAAACTTTCTTTGAAACTGAAATTAAAAATAATAAATTCAGATCCACTAACTTCTCCTAGATCCACAAGTTTCTCACGTGGTTACAATCATTTGCTAAAAATTAGCAACTAGAAATTAGCTCATAATATATTTCAATACCATCACAACTAATCTCATAAAAATATCCAATATCCTTTCCATATCCAAGATAATTCATTAATGATCTCAAATCCATGAAATATCTCTAATGCTTGAGGAGGAAATTTGAATTTCATTGTACATATTTGGAGAAAGTTGTACAAACTGCATTATTACAAGAATCTATTTCTTGTAATTACTGGAATTTATTGTTCTCCCAATCATGTAATCACTGAAAAATTAACCCAGTTTCGAAAGATAAGTGTAAATATGCTATTTTTCTAATATTTAATCACAAATTCACTTAAAATACTAAAATAAATGGATTGGAAAATTTTGAGCCTAATCCCACGTATAAGCATTAAAATGGAGTACAACAAGGTTACAGGAATGCAAAAAAGGATAAAATTCAAGGGAAATGGATTTGAAAAGATGGTAAAAGGATGTGAAAATATGATCATTTTTGGGAATCAACATTGCTCTCTAGGACAATCACATGACAACAACCTCCCTGGATTTCTTATCCATAATAGTCTGGAACATGATAGATTTAGTCTTCAATTGATTATTCAGTCCCTCATTCTTTATTTGCAACAAATCAACAACATAATTCAATGCAATGACCTCGCTATGAATATGATCAACAACCATATTCTCATGGATTTCTTGCAATATTTTACCCATCTTTGATAGGGGGCAAGAAGAAATTCAAACCAAGGTACCAAACTTGCAAACATGAAAAATAAATGGGTCAACCATAAGGAGAAAATTGACTACAAAGAGCAAGTTGATCTTCTTCAAAAAATAAAGGGAATAAACATTAATCTATAGCAAAGGAAAGTGTTTTCTTAAATGAGTCACACATATATATAACTTCTAGCCAAACATCAATAAAAAATGTTATAGGAAGTCAAATGAAAAAATAGGAAAATCTACCACTAGTTGACTTAGACGAAGTTGATCATCCAATATATAATTGACGCAACAATAGAAATCTCTCACAATGGTGTTTTCGCCATGACCTTACTGCTATGTATGGTCAATGCTTCTTCAGTGGATCTCCAGTTGATTAATCATACTTCTCAACCATTCTATATGCCAAATCGACCGAAAATGTACATAACATTAATGCTCATCCATATATTGGTCAAACCCACCTCCATTTGGAAATAAAATAGTAGGTAAACTACATAACCCATGCATATCTTTAGTTGAGTAAAATGCCAATTTAGTCAAGAAAACAAACAACCCATAAGTCGAGGGAAACAATCGGTGAAGACAAGAAGTCACGAAACATCAATGGTTTAGTCGAACCACAATCCACAAACATGGTCAGTCGAGTCAAGAAAGGGAAGATAACTACAACTAAGGCATAATTCAACTCCAATCAGGTTAGTTGAGCCACTATTCGACCCAACTTAGTCGACTATCCAGGGAAACTCAATTTGAGATTTAAGTGAATCAAGTAAGATCCAATCAGTCTACTTCCAGTCTATAATTTGACAAAGATATCACACATCAGTCGATCGATTTATTACACACCATTCGATCACACACCAACCAATCACACACCAAAATATTTCGATGAGATTAAATTGTGACAATAAAATGACCCATTCTTTATTCCTATAACAATGAGATATTAGGCCTCAAAGGAAAGTAGCAGATGTTTATTAATAAATTAGGGCATTGAATATGAAAACTCGATCGATGACCAATCAAGGTGGGAATTAACTCATGGTCTCTTTCTCTTTGTGTAGAACCCTGAATCATGAACCTAACAATGTTAATACCACATTGGGATAGGAAAAAATGTACAACATAATAGATATTCCTTGAGAGTAGTGGTGGTGTCTAAAGACACTGTTGCACTGAAGCACAATAAGCACGCATCATAATAGTGTGAATAATCTTCATGATCTCTTCTGATTATAGAATGATCCAAAGGATCATCTATAAATAAGTTTGGACATGGGCTAAACTAACTACCACATGATCACATTGGTTATAACTATCCATGAAAATTTGAAATGGAATCTAAAGTGGACATGGTCAATGCTAGTTTTAGTCGATGATTGGATCTTTAACAATCAAATCCCTTAATCCAACAAGGTGATTTTTACCAAGGAACTCGAGGTTCAAACACCCACCCTCGTAAACTCATCTTAGAGGAAAATACAAGGTGATATTTACCAAAGAAATCAAGGTTCCAACATTTTGGAAGGAGGTTATTGTTGCTTGCTCCTTCTTCTTATGTTTATGTGATAGTTACGTGATCCTTTTGATGTGATAAATTATATGTAAATTTATCCATCAATGAAGAATGTATATTGTGATCACCCCACCATTCACTTGTGTTGTTAGAGTTGTAGTTGGTACACCTGTGTTGTTATAACTGCAACTGGTATATGAGACACTAGAGATGAGTATATGATGATGGAGTTGATGTTGCTATTTTGACTATTTTGACAATTACAGCTTTCTATATTTTCACAATTAGAGATTGTAGTAGTAGACAATGGGAAGATGGATATGATGGAGTTGATGTTGTTATTTTGACAATTAGAACTTGCACTAGTAGAAAATTGGAATCCAATTAAAGTTTGTAGTAGTCAATAGTGAGAAGCTGGATTTACAATTTAGATATTTCAATAATACAAAATGGGAATCTGGTTAGAGCTTGTAGTAGTAGAAAATGGTAGACAATGTAAATATGGATATGTTGTTGCTATTTTGACTATTAGAGATTTGTAGTAGACAATGGTAGCCAATGAGAAACCGATTAGAGTTTGAATTAGTAGACAATGAGAAGCCAATTAGAGCTTGGGGTAGTAGACAATGGGAGGCCACTTGATATTGGAGTTGAATTTTCTATTTTGACAACTAGATATTGCAATGGTAGACAATGGGAATCTGATCAGGACTTGGATTAGTATACAATGGTAAGCTACTTGATGTTATTGTGACAATCGTGGAGTAGGAGAAGAATGGGAATCCACTTGGTGTTGACAATGGTAGAGAATGGGAATCTAATTAGAGCTTGGAGTAGTAGAAAATGGGAAGCCACTTGATTTCGTTGTCGATGTGGTTATTTTGAAATTTTTTAATATTTTTATTTTGACATTTAAATCCTAGAGTAGTAAACATTGGGAAGCCGCTTTTTGTTTTTCCATCTCATCCATGTATTGGAGCAAGAATAGGGGTCTTTGTACTAGAGATAGTGGTCATGTAGGATTGTACTAGAGATAGTAGTTCTTGTAAGATAATGACTATGGGACATGATGATAGAGTCAAGGTTTCTATTTTTACAATTCGATATTGGACTAGTAGATATTTAAAAGCAACTTGTGGCTTTTCCATTTCATTTAGGGTGAAAAATGGGGTACTTGTTCTTGCATATCATTCATCTATTGGAGCATAGATAGAGTTCCTTGTAAGATAAACATGGGGCGAATATAGAAATACATTCATCTTGGGATTCTTCCATCTCATCAATCTACTAGAACAAATATGAGCCAAATATGAGCTTGTATTAGTAAAATTTAATAAGCCACTTATATCTTTTCCATTTCATCCATATATTGGGGCACAAACGTGGTACTTGTTCTTCCATCTCATCCATTTTTTGGAGAGAATATAAAGGTCCTCATAAAAAAAAATGGAGTGTAAATATGTAATGTCCCTTTCCAAATAGGAGCTCCAGAAGAGGAGGCTTAATGGTCTAAACCACCCTGTTAGACTATAGCCAGGGCCAAAGAGGGGTAAATAGGGTTACTAGAGGTCATTCCAGTCACAGGTGTTATATTCAGAAAGTGACATTCAACTAACAAGAGTTAACAACACTTTACTAGAGGTCACCCTAGTCACAGATGTTATATTCGGAAAGTGACATTGAGCTAACAAGAGTTAACAATGCTTTACTAGAGGTCACCCCAGTCATAGGTGTTATATTCGGAA
>JZKD02S1463993.1:0-10877 GCA_000966675.3 Picea glauca
TCGAGTGCACTCTCCCTTGTCACTTCGTCCGATCAATGGAGCAGTCTTTATGGTGGTCACCTCTGCGCGTGTGCGTCTTCCCTCTCCAACTCTATTCTTATCATGTTGCTCCTCGGCTGGTCCATTAGTTCTCCCTCTTCCCCGCAGAGCCACCACCCGATCTGCATTCCTCCTTGGTCTTCACCTGCTTTGTTAGCCAACTCTCTGTGCCTTCATTCCTTCTCTTCACTTCGGTCATGCCTCGGCTCCAAGGGAAATCCAAGCGAGGCTCTGCATGGTATCAAAACATGCCTCACCTAGCCATTCGACCTTAGCCTATCCGAACACCGTCGCAAAGCTCTCCGCCTTCTTCCTCTGGCTTGTCCTCTTAGATCCAAATCAACCTCCCTTCTTTGTCCTCGTCATGGGCCTGTCGAGTTGAGTAGTTTGACCTTTTGGGGAATTCATTGGGTTTTGATCCGGACCCATTACTGGACCTGGCCTCTTCATCACAACCTTCCTTGGTTGTCCCACCGAATTCACCAGAGAATTCTGCTCCAGAGCCACCACCTGTGCATCCACTCCCGATTCTGTTTCCTTTGGAAGACACCTCCATCCACCGAGAGAAACCACCGGACCAACCACACTCCTGCTTGAACTGCACCTCTTGCACAAAGTTTCAAGATGGCCTGACAATTCTGCAAGACTTGATGTTTGCGGTCTGCAAGGACGTGGACGACATACAGTTCCATCTGGAAATTCTGGACAAGAAAGGGACACAAATTCTTCAAATGTTCTCCACTTTGCAAGGCCCTCGACACTCCCCAGACTAGGCCTCCAATGCATCAACGACCTCACTGGTGGTCTTGGCTCTGGTTTTCCAAACGCCAACAACAAACAACTCAACGGAGGTCTTGGCTTTGGTTCTCCAGGCACCAACAACGAACAATTTGGCAAGCAACATATCGTTGGCATGAACTATGACACCTGCTCAGGTGTTAGACTGCATGGATTGTTTTGTGTTTTGTTTATGCTTCCACAAGTGTACTTTTGGATATTTCTCTTTTTGCCTGTCATAAGTTAATTCTAGTTGTTCTAGAAGGTTGGACAAATATGAACGAATTGGTTTCCCCACAGGGCGATTCTGTTCTAGATGATTAAACCTGGGGTCTTTTTAATGGTTTTCGAGGTATTGGCTGAATTGGTTTTCCTCCGGGGCAATTCAACATTCATAGTCCTCGGACACTCATGACACTACTATAATTTTGCTTTTGAAAGGTAATTTATACATGCTTAATTTTTTTTTTATTTGCAAAAATTAATTATTAACAATTCAAAGTCTTAATGTAGAAAGAAGAATCTAGACAAGGACTTTTTATTTTTATTTTCACCTCTCATAGGTTCAACCTCCCTTTATGGTTTCGTTTACAATCCTTTGACCTGCCATCAATGACCTACTATACTCTTTAGTGAATTTGGAATCCCAATATTTTGGCCTACCATCAATGACTTAATACTACACCCTTTAGTAGGTTTGAGATCCTTTTGTTATATCGAAGAACAACCATCTTACTAAAATAAATGATTCTAAACTAGGGGAAATATCTAGAATTGGTGGACTAGAACTCAAAACCTTCGAGAGTGGTAATGCTTTTATGACAGCGTGATGAACACAATCACAAAGCTTGTATGGCAACTTGATGAATAGTTTTCACAAACCTTCTATGATAGCTTGATGAACACCAATACAAAAATTTGATATAATATTAAAATTTATTTACAAAACATAAATATATCGTTGTTTACTTAATTTAATTAAAATATATTAATATTTTTTATAATGATATGAAATCAATTTTGAGTCATCAAACATATTCCCATATATATATTAAGGTTCTACATCCATAAACATGTGATTTTAGATTATTTAATATTCACTTATGAATTTGTTTAATTATTATATTTTTTGAATTTTTTATTAAAATCTGATGAAATAGATTTTGGTGAATTTATTATTTTTTATTTTTTAAATTACATTTTTGAATGCATAAATAGATTCAACACTCTGAAAAATTCTGAAAAAAGTAATATATACAAACTCAATCACTCAAATATAAAGTTTTAATAATTTTTACTGGATTTCAGTAAAAAAATATCCAAAAATATACTTTAAAAACTCTAAAAAATCAATCACTTATATTTATGGTTAAAATGCATTTTTTTTTCTTATTCACATAGTGTCGAATCTTTTGGCTTTCGGAGGTCGCAGGTTCAATATTACAAGCGTCTCTTAGCTATGAGAAAGCTTGGACTTCGAAAACAATATATTATTGATGCGTTTCGTGTTCAAATTGGCCTTCTCAAATCTTTTGACTTTCGGAGGTCGCGGGTTCCATCCAACAAGCATCTCTTACCTATTGGACGATTGGGACTCTTAAAAAGAATATATTATTATTGGGTTTTGTTTTCAAATACGCCTTTTCAAATCTTTTGACTTCGAAGGTCGTGGGTTCAATCCAACAAGCATCTCTTACTGATTGCAAGGCTTGGACTTTGAAAAAGGTTACTCTGAACATTTAAGAAGTTAACTTGGGAGTAATCTTTAAAAATGGGTCTTGCTCAGATTTTCAGGGGTAGCTGAGTTTTGCATAGATCATTTCATGTATTTAAGAGTTTTATTTCAAGGTTTAGCCTCATTTTAAACCAACCCAAATATTCAGAAAATTGATTAGAGTTTTAGATTGACAAGAAATTTAAAACCACACCACCACAAAGGAAGAGAAGATTGCTCCCAAATTAAACTACTCCTTAGCATAAATGCATGTGTGATTAGTGTCAATTTTGCTGTGAAGATCCTCATTTCCTGGACGACTCATAATTCGTACCAAATGCATTGAGACCACTCGTACCCGTTAAATAAATTTTAATCACCGTACATAAGGGCTATTCATTGAAACTTCTCGTACCCGTCCAACCCCACAGCCCCGTGCCAGTCTCGACTAACCGAGAAAACTTGTGGAATCACGTTCTTTGCGTGTCAAAACACGACTCTGCAAACCCTAATAGTAACAGATTTGAACCGTTCATCTCTTCCCGATCGAACGATTGCGCTTGCACAATGTTTCTCATTTAAAGGCATTGAAATCTCATTGCCATTATCCACTCCATTTCCCGACTTGCCAAAGCTCGCCTCTTCTGCTTTCATCGCTCACAAAATGCCACTGCCGATTGAATGCAAAATGGATTGGGTGAGAGTTCCCAATGGCGGTATCTGAGGCAGGTATTATTCCGCTTCTGTTTGACATGCTATATTCATCGTTGAAGGTATTCCCAGAAAACTTCAGAAGGATGAATTGTCAAGTAATCAAACATTTTCTTCTTGTACAGCTTTCTTTAACTACACAAAAATACAATTAGGCAATAATCAGTCGATCTTTCTGCCAAAAAAATGAGACAACTCCCAAATGCCAAACGAAAAACCAATCCTGTCAGTGGACAAAAGCGACCTAAACCGGACAATAAAATACTGTAAGGTTTAGGTTGCTTCTGTCCACTGGCGGGGTTGTTTTTCACTTTGGCATTTTGGGAGTTGTCCCGGGAGCTGTTTGTATTCTCTCGTTAAAGGAAGCTGTGCAAGAATAAATGTTTTGATGTTGAAAGGTCTTTGGAACGGCAGAAACTGTCTCTAGGCTACAAAAGAGGTATGGAAGCACTGGCCAGTGACTGAATTTAATTGCCCCTGCTCAGGAATAACATATGTGAATTATTCGCAGGTAGTTGTAAAATCTTTAATTAGAAGGTATAGATTATGTAGTCTCTCAGGTAGTGAGCAAGACCGGTTTATGCATCCCAAAGTTGCAGAAAGGGTAAACTGTAAATTTCCATGGACGTAAATTAAGCTTATTAGGTATTCTTGCATCTCTTTTAAGACTTTATCATCTAGAATTTTAAGCTCGAAGCTTCTGGGACTTGCTGAGAGTTAAGGGACTTAATTGGACAGATGTAAGAATGAAATAGATAGCGACAATTGATGATTCATATAGCAGAATTCACATACCAGATTATATAATATATTTTTATTTTGAAACATGTAAGCATCTTGATCTCGGAAACGAATTTAATTGTATGGACTTGTTAAAAGTATCTTTTATGTGGACGATAAATATTCACTAGCTGTGAAATGATGCAGTTTATGTTGTGGTTGGTTTTGCCGCATATGCCATTTAAAATCATGCACGTTTGTATGGCTTCATGCTTGGATTATGGTGCATAAATCCAGAATTCCTTTGATCAGTTCCTTAGCACGAGGCACATGTAAATTTCTATTCACTGTTATGTAATTGTGTTGAACAGTTTATGTGACTGCAATCTTCATGGCAGCCTCTGGAAAATAAAATTTTGAACTGTGAAATCACTAGTGCTTTGCTTTCATGAGGGAAACAAATAACATTCTATCTTGTTTTAATGGCTTAGGAATTGACCAGTATTTTGTAATGTTTTAAACAAATTGGTCTTGTTTTATTCCCCAAAGCTGCTCTATAAACATTGTTGAATTTCTTGTTGGAAGATTCGTTATTCTACAAATGTTTTTCTCTTTTTATGATGATGATTACCATCCATTGAGACATTGAGACCAGCTTTGATCTATTGAACCAATAAACTTAAATTAATTATCTTCATTTATTGAATGTTGTCTCTGTAATCAAATAACTTGGAGATGAAATTTCCAAGTTTCATTTCATTTTTATGGGTTAACAAAGTTTATGGAGTATGGTTTTATATCAAATGTTTTAAAAGCACATCGTTCTATGTTTTTAACCTTTTCTGGACACATTTTTTTCAACTAGTTTTTCTTCAAATATCGTCAGAAATTTAAAAGGATTGCTGGAATCACAGATTTCAGTTGTTGAGATTGCACAATCTGAGTGTTCTAGAGGTTTTTCAGATATTGAATCGATTTATCATTCAAAAATGCAATTTTAACAATGGAACCAACAATTGCATAGTCGAATTTGCCAAAAAAATAAAAAATGTAGAACATTTAGACTTGCCATTTTAAAAGTAAGATCTAATGTCTTTGTAAGCTGAGCACTCCAAGAGAGTGTTTTTCATCTTATACTTTATTCGACTCCAAGAGTTTACAGATTCTTTTGTGCCAAGGTGGTTTAGGTCATTTTGCTATGGGAATTTGTTCTTATCATTGCAATATATATTTTCTTTCTTGTGCTGGCAATAATGGTGAGATACTTTTGATCTTCTAATTTGGGGTTAATGAATTCTTTGTAGTAATTCAACTTTCTCTTATTCTCAATCTTTCTTTCGCTCCACATTTTCTTTTTAAACTTGTTATGATTGTGTTTTTAACAGTATTGATATCTTGGAGGGTGTCCTCCTCCTCCCTTATCCTTCAATGGTTTAACCAAAAGACTGCATTTTTATTCCAACCTCTTTTNTCGAGTGCACTCTCCCTTGTCACTTCGTCCGATCAATGGAGCAGTCTTTATGGTGGTCACCTCTGCGCGTGTGCGTCTTCCCTCTCCAACTCTATTCTTATCATGTTGCTCCTCGGCTGGTCCATTAGTTCTCCCTCTTCCCCGCAGAGCCACCACCCGATCTGCATTCCTCCTTGGTCTTCACCTGCTTTGTTAGCCAACTCTCTGTGCCTTCATTCCTTCTCTTCACTTCGGTCATGCCTCGGCTCCAAGGGAAATCCAAGCGAGGCTCTGCATGGTATCAAAACATGCCTCACCTAGCCATTCGACCTTAGCCTATCCGAACACCGTCGCAAAGCTCTCCGCCTTCTTCCTCTGGCTTGTCCTCTTAGATCCAAATCAACCTCCCTTCTTTGTCCTCGTCATGGGCCTGTCGAGTTGAGTAGTTTGACCTTTTGGGGAATTCATTGGGTTTTGATCCGGACCCATTACTGGACCTGGCCTCTTCATCACAACCTTCCTTGGTTGTCCCACCGAATTCACCAGAGAATTCTGCTCCAGAGCCACCACCTGTGCATCCACTCCCGATTCTGTTTCCTTTGGAAGACACCTCCATCCACCGAGAGAAACCACCGGACCAACCACACTCCTGCTTGAACTGCACCTCTTGCACAAAGTTTCAAGATGGCCTGACAATTCTGCAAGACTTGATGTTTGCGGTCTGCAAGGACGTGGACGACATACAGTTCCATCTGGAAATTCTGGACAAGAAAGGGACACAAATTCTTCAAATGTTCTCCACTTTGCAAGGCCCTCGACACTCCCCAGACTAGGCCTCCAATGCATCAACGACCTCACTGGTGGTCTTGGCTCTGGTTTTCCAAACGCCAACAACAAACAACTCAACGGAGGTCTTGGCTTTGGTTCTCCAGGCACCAACAACGAACAATTTGGCAAGCAACATATCGTTGGCATGAACTATGACACCTGCTCAGGTGTTAGACTGCATGGATTGTTTTGTGTTTTGTTTATGCTTCCACAAGTGTACTTTTGGATATTTCTCTTTTTGCCTGTCATAAGTTAATTCTAGTTGTTCTAGAAGGTTGGACAAATATGAACGAATTGGTTTCCCCACAGGGCGATTCTGTTCTAGATGATTAAACCTGGGGTCTTTTTAATGGTTTTCGAGGTATTGGCTGAATTGGTTTTCCTCCGGGGCAATTCAACATTCATAGTCCTCGGACACTCATGACACTACTATAATTTTGCTTTTGAAAGGTAATTTATACATGCTTAATTTTTTTTTTATTTGCAAAAATTAATTATTAACAATTCAAAGTCTTAATGTAGAAAGAAGAATCTAGACAAGGACTTTTTATTTTTATTTTCACCTCTCATAGGTTCAACCTCCCTTTATGGTTTCGTTTACAATCCTTTGACCTGCCATCAATGACCTACTATACTCTTTAGTGAATTTGGAATCCCAATATTTTGGCCTACCATCAATGACTTAATACTACACCCTTTAGTAGGTTTGAGATCCTTTTGTTATATCGAAGAACAACCATCTTACTAAAATAAATGATTCTAAACTAGGGGAAATATCTAGAATTGGTGGACTAGAACTCAAAACCTTCGAGAGTGGTAATGCTTTTATGACAGCGTGATGAACACAATCACAAAGCTTGTATGGCAACTTGATGAATAGTTTTCACAAACCTTCTATGATAGCTTGATGAACACCAATACAAAAATTTGATATAATATTAAAATTTATTTACAAAACATAAATATATCGTTGTTTACTTAATTTAATTAAAATATATTAATATTTTTTATAATGATATGAAATCAATTTTGAGTCATCAAACATATTCCCATATATATATTAAGGTTCTACATCCATAAACATGTGATTTTAGATTATTTAATATTCACTTATGAATTTGTTTAATTATTATATTTTTTGAATTTTTTATTAAAATCTGATGAAATAGATTTTGGTGAATTTATTATTTTTTATTTTTTAAATTACATTTTTGAATGCATAAATAGATTCAACACTCTGAAAAATTCTGAAAAAAGTAATATATACAAACTCAATCACTCAAATATAAAGTTTTAATAATTTTTACTGGATTTCAGTAAAAAAATATCCAAAAATATACTTTAAAAACTCTAAAAAATCAATCACTTATATTTATGGTTAAAATGCATTTTTTTTTCTTATTCACATAGTGTCGAATCTTTTGGCTTTCGGAGGTCGCAGGTTCAATATTACAAGCGTCTCTTAGCTATGAGAAAGCTTGGACTTCGAAAACAATATATTATTGATGCTTTTCGTGTTCAAATTGGCCTTCTCAAATCTTTTGACTTTCGGAGGTCGCGGGTTCCATCCAACAAGCATCTCTTACCTATTGGACGACTGGGACTATTAAAAAGAATATATTATTATTGGGTTTTGTTTTCAAATACGCCTTCTCAAATCTTTTGACTTCGAAGGTCGCGGGTTCAATCCAACAAGCATCTCTTACTGATTGCAAGGCTTGGACTTTGAAAAAGGTCACTCTGAACATTTAAGAAATTAACTTGGGAGTAATCTTCAAAAATGGGCCTGAATTTGGTCAGATTTTCAGGGGTAGCCTGAGTTTTGCATAGATTAAAGTTCCATACATTTAAGAGTTTTATCTCAAAGTTTTGCCTCATTTTAAATCAACCCAAATATTCAGAAAATTGATTAGGATTTTAGATTGACAAAAATTTAAAACCACACCACCAACAAGGAAAAAAGATTACTCCCAAATTAACCCACTCCCCACTCCTTAGCAGAAATGCATGTGTGATTAGTGTCAATTTTGCTGTGAAGATCCTCATTTCCTGGACGACTCATAATTCGTACCAAATGCATTGAGACCACTCGTACCCGTTAAATAAATTTTAATCACCGTACATAAGGGCTATTCATTGAAACTTCTCGTACCCGTCCAACCCCACAGCCCCGTGCCAGTCTCGACTAACCGAGAAAACTTGTGGAATCACGTTCTTTGCGTGTCAAAACACGACTCTGCAAACCCTAATAGTAACAGATTTGAACCGTTCATCTCTTCCCGATCGAACGATTGCGCTTGCACAATGTTTCTCATTTAAAGGCATTGAAATCTCATTGCCATTATCCACTCCATTTCCCGACTTGCCAAAGCTCGCCTCTTCTGCTTTCATCGCTCACAAAATGCCACTGCCGATTGAATGCAAAATGGATTGGGTGAGAGTTCCCAATGGCGGTATCTGAGGCAGGTATTATTCCGCTTCTGTTTGACATGCTATATTCATCGTTGAAGGTATTCCCAGAAAACTTCAGAAGGATGAATTGTCAAGTAATCAAACATTTTCTTCTTGTACAGCTTTCTTTAACTACACAAAAATACAATTAGGCAATAATCAGTCGATCTTTCTGCCAAAAAAATGAGACAACTCCCAAATGCCAAACGAAAAACCAATCCTGTCAGTGGACAAAAGCGACCTAAACCGGACAATAAAATACTGTAAGGTTTAGGTTGCTTCTGTCCACTGGCGGGGTTGTTTTTCACTTTGGCATTTTGGGAGTTGTCCCGGGAGCTGTTTGTATTCTCTCGTTAAAGGAAGCTGTGCAAGAATAAATGTTTTGATGTTGAAAGGTCTTTGGAACGGCAGAAACTGTCTCTAGGCTACAAAAGAGGTATGGAAGCACTGGCCAGTGACTGAATTTAATTGCCCCTGCTCAGGAATAACATATGTGAATTATTCGCAGGTAGTTGTAAAATCTTTAATTAGAAGGTATAGATTATGTAGTCTCTCAGGTAGTGAGCAAGACCGGTTTATGCATCCCAAAGTTGCAGAAAGGGTAAACTGTAAATTTCCATGGACGTAAATTAAGCTTATTAGGTATTCTTGCATCTCTTTTAAGACTTTATCATCTAGAATTTTAAGCTCGAAGCTTCTGGGACTTGCTGAGAGTTAAGGGACTTAATTGGACAGATGTAAGAATGAAATAGATAGCGACAATTGATGATTCATATAGCAGAATTCACATACCAGATTATATAATATATTTTTATTTTGAAACATGTAAGCATCTTGATCTCGGAAACGAATTTAATTGTATGGACTTGTTAAAAGTATCTTTTATGTGGACGATAAATATTCACTAGCTGTGAAATGATGCAGTTTATGTTGTGGTTGGTTTTGCCGCATATGCCATTTAAAATCATGCACGTTTGTATGGCTTCATGCTTGGATTATGGTGCATAAATCCAGAATTCCTTTGATCAGTTCCTTAGCACGAGGCACATGTAAATTTCTATTCACTGTTATGTAATTGTGTTGAACAGTTTATGTGACTGCAATCTTCATGGCAGCCTCTGGAAAATAAAATTTTGAACTGTGAAATCACTAGTGCTTTGCTTTCATGAGGGAAACAAATAACATTCTATCTTGTTTTAATGGCTTAGGAATTGACCAGTATTTTGTAATGTTTTAAACAAATTGGTCTTGTTTTATTCCCCAAAGCTGCTCTATAAACATTGTTGAATTTCTTGTTGGAAGATTCGTTATTCTACAAATGTTTTTCTCTTTTTATGATGATGATTACCATCCATTGAGACATTGAGACCAGCTTTGATCTATTGAACCAATAAACTTAAATTAATTATCTTCATTTATTGAATGTTGTCTCTGTAATCAAATAACTTGGAGATGAAATTTCCAAGTTTCATTTCATTTTTATGGGTTAACAAAGTTTATGGAGTATGGTTTTATATCAAATGTTTTAAAAGCACATCGTTCTATGTTTTTAACCTTTTCTGGACACATTTTTTTCAACTAGTTTTTCTTCAAATATCGTCAGAAATTTAAAAGGATTGCTGGAATCACAGATTTCAGTTGTTGAGATTGCACAATCTGAGTGTTCTAGAGGTTTTTCAGATATTGAATCGATTTATCATTCAAAAATGCAATTTTAACAATGGAACCAACAATTGCATAGTCGAATTTGCCAAAAAAATAAAAAATGTAGAACATTTAGACTTGCCATTTTAAAAGTAAGATCTAATGTCTTTGTAAGCTGAGCACTCCAAGAGAGTGTTTTTCATCTTATACTTTATTCGACTCCAAGAGTTTACAGATTCTTTTGTGCCAAGGTGGTTTAGGTCATTTTGCTATGGGAATTTGTTCTTATCATTGCAATATATATTTTCTTTCTTGTGCTGGCAATAATGGTGAGATACTTTTGATCTTCTAATTTGGGGTTAATGAATTCTTTGTAGTAATTCAACTTTCTCTTATTCTCAATCTTTCTTTCGCTCCACATTTTCTTTTTAAACTTGTTATGATTGTGTTTTTAACAGTATTGATATCTTGGAGGGTGTCCTCCTCCTCCCTTATCCTTCAATGGTTTAACCAAAAGACTGCATTTTTATTCCAACCTCTTTT
>JZKD02S1464004.1:0-10877 GCA_000966675.3 Picea glauca
ACTCCCTAACTCAAGATGCTATTTGTGTGTTTTTGAGATTTTGGAGAGTGTATCTCTCTTCCTACTCCAAAGCACTAGCCTAGCTAAATGTTGGTGTAAAAGGGCCCTAAAAAAAGGTTACTAGATCAATTTTAATATTACGCAATGTTTCTTAAAAGTTGTTGTTTACTCAAAGGTAACGGAAGTGAAACTCTTGATGTATGACTCTGACCCAAATAATGCAAGGATAATGATGAAATATAATCCTTTTCATTCCATGAATCCTATTTATGGGAGAGAGACAAATTTTCCAAATCAATCTCAATACTACAATGCAAATGCAATGCTCAATTTCTTTTCAGATGTCGATACAAACAATCATTTATCAATGATCAATTTCTATATGTCTTTTTCAAATACTTCAATAAACTTTAAAACTTGATTTTCAATGTTTTTGAAAAGGCAAAAACAAAATCTTGAAAGAAAACTTGTTGTTCACTTTCCAAGAAGAACTCTGATTAATGAGGAAAGAAAATCAAACCATAAAGACTTAAACAAAAACAACCCAACCAAAACTTTCAATGAAAGTAAAAACCAAAAGAAACCCAATGAGTTCCTCAATGTAAATGAAAAATGTTCTTTTGAACCAACAAGCAAATGAGAAACACCAAACACTTAACTTCTCAACCAATCACTGGTTCTCAGCCAACCCGACACAGTCAACTCCAGGAGTTAGAGAGAATGAAAATGCCAATAAGAGCCAAGAAATGAAAGTCAAGCTACAAAGAGCAAGAAAGAACTTGAAACCCTAACTTTGTTCAAGCATGCAAACTAAAGAAAGAGATGTGTAACTCAATTATCCAATAATCCAAAAGGGTGTAATTCAACAGGTCTGAGCAGTTGAAAAAGTCAAAACTCAATTTCAAAAATTTCAAAAATCTTGCTCGCAGGCAAGCAGTGTAACACAGTGCGAGAAGGTAGGATTCTCGCAGGCCACCTTATAGCAAGGTGCAAGGTGTTCGCACTGGACCCTATATGTAGGATGCGAACTTGACTGGTTCATGCAGGCTGTAAATGAACACAGTGCGAGAATTCCTGAAGATGTAAAAATTTTGAAAATGTAAGCAAAATTCCAACAGGCTTATAGACCCAGAAGGTCTCTCAGGGTATCCTAAGGACTCAAATACTGACAAAACAGGAGAGAAATGCAAATAGAGAAAATGGCCATAGAAAATTCAAAAACCATAAAGAAAAAGGGAATATTTCCCTAGTGGAGTCACCAATTTTGTTTCAAGATAAATCCGTGAGTGCGGACACAAACCGATCTCCCTAGATCCACTTGGATCTAGAACAAAACAGGACAGAATAATACACTTTCCCTAGATTTAACCTATTGAATGAACTAAGAGATTAGGATCATGTACATACCTTATGAACGCTTTCCTTAGGTCTCTGTTGTTCCAAGATTTGCTTCAATGCTCTTGTCCCGTTCAGATCACAATAGTACAAACCAATCGAAGTGAAGGCGGATCAATATATTCAATAGCTAATCTATACATATGATCAAGGAGTTATGTAATAAAGTGACATCATCTTTATGGGAAAGGAACATATTACTGTATTGAATTAATTGAAAGTGAAACTTACAACCTGAGCCTTGATGTTGTAGATCTCCTTTCGATGGCTCCTAGCTCTGACACACACACTTGCTCATGCGTGAAGAAAATCAACCACTTTTTATGACCTTGCTGGTGTCTCTAGTTGTTGTAGCATCAGTCCTCCATACAGTCTTGCACTAATTCTCCAATCAATCTCTTGCTAGTTTGCTTCTAACCTTTTCCATGAGTAATCTCCTCAATATATAAGAGAAGATAGATTAGTTACTTGGATAGGAAATGATCCCAAGATATCAGGAAAACCAGTACATAGATAACCATTCGCTAGCCAACTCATTCTTCTCGAAGATTCCCTTCTAGAAGGCTCGATAACTTCATCTTTTTCCTCTTTAAGAAGATGTTCGCACCCTAGAAATTAGGTACAGTGTGAACCCCTCGCACTCCAGCTTAATTCAGCCTGCGAGAATCAGGCATTCTCGCAGGAAAATATATAGATAGCCTGCAAACCTCTTTTAAAAATATGATTTCTGGAAACAGACAAGTGTAATTTTCTCAAGAAAGTGTTCTTAGTGAAGAGCTTGATTTTCCATCATCATAACATCATCATACTATCATCATGATGACCAAAATTGTGGATAACAATTACTTCCCTTGAACAATAACTATTGATTATTTGTCATATATTGTGCATGGTGTATTGTGGTGTATTGGTGTAACTCTTATACTATTGTTCATTGCTCATTGGATATAATTTAATGGTTTAAGTATAAGTTGAAAAAAAAATTAAATTGTACTTGATACCGATTCACCCCCCTCTCACTATCAACACCAAGGTCTCTAGGGATAGGCTCTATTTTTGTGAAAAAATCTATTTTGTTTTTGGATGAAAAAGGATGGTTCACTTTGGGATTAGTGGATGATAGCCTTATGTGAATAAAAATTCCCAGGTTTGACCTCTATAACAGTTTCTAAGAGTAGGGTTTTTTCCTAAAATTGTGGTTATGGAAACTTTGTCAAGAAACTCTGAGTGAGGTCAAAGTTCATTCTACAAACACTCTGAGGATAGAAAAATTTTGAGAATAGTGACCAGTCCTAGAGATATTTCTAAAATCAAAATGGAAATGGACAATGGTGAACTCTATAATCCATGCTCATAGGATTTGGCCTCTTGACACAAAGTTCTCGGGATATTTTTTATACTAAGGAAAATTTTCAATGGAAATGGAAGAGATAAAAAAGTAGGGGTGACATCTCTAAGACTAAACTTTCATGCCATGTTCCTATAGCACGTATCACCTTTGTGTAACCCTAAACTAGCCTCTGGATCTACATATCCTCTATGAACCCCAACTCTACAACACATAATCTAACTCCTCGTACTCTGTAGCACACAATTACCTTGCAAATGTTGTATGTGTGGTGGTTGAAATCAAGAGTTGTGTATGGTTGTGTGTAATAGGGTTGGAGGATGTTTTATTATATTAGAATGCATGCATTATGCTTGTGATGATGAATCTAGGTGGTTTGAGAACCTTCTCTTACTAGTTTCAAAAACCTAGCACTCTTTGAATTATCAACACCATTCTTTTGATGTGACATTTGATACCAATTCATACATTGTTGATTATTTTTCCAACTAAATGCATACAACAGTGCTTTCCTTGCCAATTATTGATTTCTTCAATCACAATGTCTGGATTCCCCCACATGTGGAGATGCAAGGCCCACCTCACTAGCTTATGTGGATGAATGTTTTTAGTTATATGACTATGTTATCAAGATTGTGCATGGATATCAATGACATAATTGAACTTACAGTTAGTGACATACCTATCATCTATTTTTTTGATATGCATGTAGTATAGCTTCCTTGGATATCCTATTGAAGTGTTGATGGCATTGTATAATTTTTACAATGTTGGACTTGTTGCTTTGAGGAAATAACAAGGACTCTTGTAACCACCTATAGCTTCCTATAAGGAGTTAGAGAATCCCATAGTAGCTTATGTAATGATGCAGAGTGGAATGCAGTTCTTTAGGATGTTATCTTTAAATGTAATAAGTCCATTTGATCCTTAGATATTGCTTTTGGTGAATAATTGACAAATTGGGTGATATAGGATGGCTTCCTATATCTTTCTATATAACTTTGTATGATGGACTACTTTTTGTAGAAAATGTACTCAACTCTTCTTGTAGCTTCCTATAGTAAAGTAAAAACATTGATTTTTTGTAGCTTCCTATAGCTATCTATAGGTGGTCATTTGAGTGCACAGTTTTTAGTTTTGGAGCTTTCAAAATATGGAAATGTATGATTATGTATTTTTTGTGGGTAGATATGGTGGATGGATTTTGTAATGAGCATGTGGATGATATATGAAGTGGAAATGAATGGAAGTAGATGAACACGTGAAATGCATTTTGAATACAGAAAAATGTGCTTTGGAGGTGTGGTGATGTGGGGGTGGGTAATGGAGTAGGTTGGTTGGTGTAATGAATACCTCCAAAAAAGTGTTTCTATTATATATATGATTTGAAACATGGAGATTGGTTGATCCTCTTAAAATTTTGAATTTATTGATGTTTTCCTTTCAAAAAAAATGTTGATTGTAATGTTTTTGTATGTTGTGCTTACTATAGGTTGCATGTAGTATTTTGTTGTTGTCGTAGCTTGCATTAAGTTGATGTTTTTTTTTGTATTGTAGCTGACCTTGATACTCTATGTTAATGTTGGGTCGAGTATTTAAAGATGTAAAGGTTGAGAATGTTAGTTTTGTGAATTATTTCCAAGCTAAGAAATGTTGATAGTGAAATTCGTTTTGTTTATGTAGTCAAGGTTATGACTTTGCACAAGTATATGATTCATTATTATTTAGGTTTCATTTCTAAAATTGGTGTCTTTAGAGATGTTTATGTCATGATTCTATTGTTTGTAGACTAAGAGATGTTTCTACCAACCAAGAATTGCAAAGTAATCCTTATTTTGGTTGAAATGTTTACAAGTTTAATTGTATTCTAAGGTAGACAAGAATGTGCATTTTGAGTTTGTTGAGACTACAAATTTACATGATGTAATATAGAGTGATTAGCCTAAGGTGTTGTATCCCCTTTTATTGTTGTTTGGAAACTTTGTAGCCTAGTTTCGAAAGTGTCTTGAAATGTTGTTTCTTACTAGAAATACAATAGTTGATAATCATCTACAACATGCTAGGAGTGTAATTGTGTATTCTATTGTGAAGCATCAAATTATTGTTGTTGTGGGATAGGAATATTTGGAGAAGGTAATTACCTCAATGATGATACAAGTTCTATATATGTCATGAAATGGGTGATGATGATGGTCTAGTGACATGAGGGTGCAATTAAAATTAATGGTATGGTGTTGTCTTGGATGATGATATGGGGTAATAATGAAATTCATGCTAGAGATGAGTGATGACAGATTAAATTGGAATTTTTTTAGTAAAATGAAATGAAGTAATAACATGGAATGGATATTGAGGATGTAAACCTCTAATAGACTTGTATTTTTTAAGATATTGTGATGTTCTTTTTCATTTTTTTGTTATTCATGTAGACTAATGTCATGTTTTGTTGTTGATGTAGATCTTCTTGGAGTGCAACTTTACCAATTCTTCAACTTGTAACCTATATATTTTTTCCATATTTATTTGTATCATGTACTTTCAATTATCCTTCATTTGTATACCGAAAAACACTTGGAACAAAAGTTAGGGAGTTTTAATTTTTTCAATTTTTTTCTTTTTTTTCCTTAGGGTACTAGTGCCATTGTTGGTTTTCATTAGTGCCCTACCCCATGATGCCTATGAAGATTCTTAGCATGGGGATTATTTTATTATAGAGATAAGGCTACCTCCTAAAAGGTTTCAACTAGATTTCTCTCCTTGGTGCCTCAGTGAGGTTTTCACTAGGGAATTTATATTCTCTTTTTTGTTTATTTTTTGTTTTTCTTATTCTTTTTCAGAATTTTTGAATAGGTATTGGAAATCAGAATGGTTTTTGGAAATTGCTTCTCTCAAACACATTAAATTTTTACCTTTGATTATGGTTTTTAATTCCTCCTTTGATAGTGATTTCTTGAATATATTGAACCTATAGCCATTGATTAGGAGAGGGATGTTTTTCTCATATATTGTTCTTATTTTTATTGAGCCATTTCCCTAACATGTGTCTATATAGTATGTCCCAAACCATATGGTTTTTATCTAGCCTTTGAAATATTTGAATATGAAATAATAAAGAAGGGCCCAATCCCCTTCTTTGAAAACCCTAGACCTAATGATTTTTTCATGCCATATTTTTCTTTGTTGTTGCACTACCTCTATGTGAAAAAAGGCTTGCTTCATCTATTCAGCTAAGGCATTCAGCTACTATAGAATTTCTTGTTAATATGATGAGAGATCTAAATTCAATATGGGATCTATTCTAAGTGTGGTTATCTCAAATTCAATTGGGAACATGGCCTTTTTTTTCATATACCAACTCAAAGGTGGTGAATCATGTGGTCATCTTCCAAGTTGTATCATATGCCCATACAACTTCAATCAAACTATTTTCCAAATATTTCTTATGTATTTTTTTCATCTTGGTGTGAATGTTTTCCAATTCTCTATTGGTGACCTCTACTTGTCTATTTTCTTTAGGGTGGTTGGTATCATATTTCCTATGGAATATTGTATTCAACTACATGATTTTTTAAATGATATTGTAGGTGAACTAGGGGCCTTGGTCTATGACTATATATCTTGGAACTCTAAACCTATAAAATGAATTTTCATGTAGTAATTGTGCTACATATATTGGAATATTCAAAAATACTAAGAGGGGGGTGAATCAATATTAAGAAATTTTTACCATTTTCTATCACAGCAATAACTTATCAACAATTTCATTCACTTATGGTTGCATTTCACATATCATAAACATATAACCATAAATAGTGCCATTCAAAAATGCATCACATTGTACACATTGAAAAAGAGATTTTTATGTGGAAACCTAAATGGGAGAAAACCATGGAATGCTTTCATATATATTCAAAAGATTACATTCATAGGAAGCACCAACTTCTAAAATTCTCCAGTACCACTAGAAGGAAGCACCAAACCCTTGATTTATATGCTCCAACCTAAAGGAAACTACAACTCCCCAAGTTCTCTAGCTCCAAGTGGAAGGAGGCTCCAAACCCCTAGTTTTATGAGCACCAACTCAAAGGAATATATGACTCCTTGTATTCTCCAACACCAACTATAAGGAGGCTCCAACCCCCTAGTTTATAGGCTCCAACCTGAAGGAAGCTACGACTCCCTGAATTCTCCAACACCAACTGGAAGGAGGCTACAACCCCCTTTACTTTCCCCTTCCTTCCTCTCTAAAATATAAATGGAGACTCAACCTATCATTGATAATCAACCTATCACTATCACTAATAATCAATCTATCACTATCAATGATACTCAACCTGTCATTGTCATTGATAATCAACCTATCACTATCAATCATACTCAACCTGTCACTATCACTATATTTGATAGTCAACATGTCATTTCCACTCATATAGATACATTGGTGTCATCAAAACAAATCCATTCACATAGATCATATGCCAATATCACTAGGAACATCTCTCAAAACATATGCCCAACATCATCAAGATATTCATCCAAACCATGTACCAAGATATACCTCAATCATGTGTCATAATCTCCATAAACAATGTTCCAAGGATATGCCTCAAACATATTCCATATAATTTATGATATGCCTCAACTATGTACCAAAATATCATCCTCAAATGTATGCCTTTTCACTCATGATATGCCTCAACCATGTACCAAAAGATATGCCTTAAGCATATACCATAACCACCAAGATATGAACACAAAAACACACAGAAAGCATACCTTACATTTTGTAACAAACTGATACATCACATCTCATATCACCAACATATGTCTCTATCCATATGCCAAATCCTCTCCAAGATATGCCTCAAGGCATATACCAAAATATACAAGACATACTTCAAAAAATGTAGATAAACATACCTTTCATCGCAAGGAAACCCTAATGCATCAAATATATGATCATCATACCTTTCTCAACCTTAGCATCAATACAAGGGATGCTTCTTTGAAACTTTTTCATAGATATGCTACTCATACATTGTCAATCCATGAACATCTACACTTTGCTTCATTATGACCCGCATACATCCACACTTTTCTCCACTTTGACTCACGTACATCCGCTCTTTGCTCCATTGTGAGCCATGGATAACCTAAGAAATATGTTATTTGTTGCAATGTGACTCGTGTACATATGCACTTTTCTCCACTATCACCCGTGGATAACCTCATAAATTTGCACCTTGCTCCACTGCAACTCGTGGATAACCTCAAAAAACTAGTAAAGTCGCCTCTTTATTTCCTCTACCTCTTTTCTCTTAAGCCAGATTTGGTTTGTTGAGATAACCAATCCCCCTAGAACAAGTGCATACCCACTTATGCTATCTCCATTCACAAAAACTCACTTTCTTGGATGATCAAATGAGAGGTTCTTAATGTGTATTTATAGTTTTCTAAGTGTCTCCTTTACTTGACTTTAGGGACGACCTATAACTTCTTGTTGCAACAACTTTTCTTCTTTAATTAATCTTGGGGTCGACTTGTGACTTGTCTTCCATACTTAATGTCTTCATATTTAAGATGGAATACATTTTCTACCATGAGGAACCATGTGACATACCACCTACCATTGGAACAAGCATGACATGGACTATCCATTTATGAGGGTTTTGTATGTGTTTTCATTTTCCTTCATCCTTTTTTTCCTCAAACACCTTTGGGATTCATGACCACACCTTTGGAGATTATTCTAGACTTCTTCAAATCATATTCCCATTAGGGCCATAGTTAAATATATGCCATAATGGGACCACTTTGGATACTTCTTCAAATACACCTGTCACTTCTAGAGGCTTCTAGACTTCTTCTAGGGTTGTCATCACCCATTACTTCTAAGGGATTCTGGGGATTATGGACTTCTTATAGGGTTGAAATCAATGTAAACCAAATTTTCAACAATATCTCCCTTTGGTTTTGATGGAAACATTCATGCTCCCCCTGTGACCATTTCTCCCCTTGTCTTCATGTGCTTTGATTTTTCTCTCTCCCTTTGACATCAATGGAAAAGGGTAATTTCCTCTGAAAGTATACCTTCTTTTAACAATCTCGCTACCCCTATATTCATGCTTCTAATATTTATTTCTTGCTTTTTTTCTTTCTCTCCCCCTTTGAAATTAAGGGTAACTCCCTCTGACGATTTCTCTCCCCCTATCTTCTTCTACACGATGTCATGTAGATAAATGTGGGGCTTCATGTATATTATTTATTTCCTCTCTTCTAGTGCTCATTGTCCATTGGTGTTTCCTATTATTGTAATCATTGAAGTATATTAAAATCATTCATGCTTGAATTAAATTATCCATAGCTTGAGTTGTATTCAATGTGCTGACATCAATGAAATAATCATCAAAAAAATTTACCTTGACAGTTTAACTCCTCCTGATGGTTTATCTTCTCCTGTCTTGTTGTGTATTTCATGGATTTTCTTTATGTGACTAGTTGGTTCCACCTGTTAATATGATTCTCTTCTTGAGTCATGTGATTTACTAAACATCCCTCTTGATGGTTAATGACAACGATTATTTTTGCAATCCCTCTTGAGCTCATGCTTTCATCTATGTTCATATGTCACAAAATTGTTCATGAATTTGTTGCACATAATGTTGACTAATATGTCACTTCACTTAGATATTCCTCGAACATATTGCAACTAATCACTACATATTCTCAAGTTGAATCAAATATGTCCACTAGTCTTCTCAATTTTCAAATCAAACTCTACATGTTTGCAACAAGTACACATTCTCAAATATGTACTGAATGTATCCCTACTTGAATACATGCTTGAAATATTCTATATGATCATGAATCTCTTCCTCAAAAGTGTGTGAATGATATTATTTATCACTGCCAACTGACTTCTTCATACCAATTTGTCATGAGACATTATGTACCTCTATCATCAAGTCATTCTGAATCTGCCTTCCCAAAATCTGCAAACACTTCATACTTCTCGAAAGATACTTCTCTACTTTGTAATAGTTTCTTCTTAGAATCCCCCTCTTCAACATTCACATTTACTGGGGGTCTCCAAGTCGGATGCTTAGAACAATATATAAGTTTTCTCTGCTATAGGATCATCATTCTGAATTATGATATCTTCCTCTTTACTTGTAGATTCATCATGATCTCACAACTTTGTAAATCATATGAGTATGATCTCTAGGAGTTTCTCATTCACCTGTTCTTCATGTTTTTACTTATTCTCAAAACCTCATTGTACATGAAATTAGTGTTTTCCTTCATGGAAGACTTCATCATGCTTCTACAATCATGAGTTATGTGTCCATGGTTGTGCCATTTGTAACATTCAATATTGTGGGGAGCCACATAAATATTTCTTGCTTGAACATTTCTTCCATATGCTCTATAATCTACATATTTATGTCCAAAGTTATTACAAGTAGAACGATAACCAGAAAAGAAACTTTGATGCATGGGAGTGAATGATATTCTTTGTGATGTAGTCCTTCTAAATTCATGCATTTGTTGATAACAATCTTCTCTTATGTTTTTTCCTTCACACTGATTGAATCTTCTTTGATCCTTGAAGGTGGAAGGTCTTCTTGGATATCCATCTCTTTTGTAATATTCTTCTTGAGTCTTCTTCTTGGATCTTTCTCTTGAGTCTTCCATGGATAACCCCATAAATCTACACCTTTCTCCACTACAACCCGTGGATAACCTCAGAAAACTAGTATAGTCACCTCTTTCTCTCCTCAGACTCTTTTCCCCTAAGACATATTTGCTTTGCTAATATTCCCAATCCTCCTAGCATAAGTGTAGACCCACTTATGCTATATCCATTCACAAAAACTTGCTTGTATGATCAAATGAGAGGTTCTTGATGTGCATTTATACTTTTCCAAGTGCCTCCTTTACTTGACTTTAGGGCTGACCTGTAACTTCTTGTTGCAACAACTTTTCTTCTTTAATTAATTTTGGAGCTAACTTGTAACTTATTGTCCATACTTGGGGCTTCATATTAATAGGGAATAACTTCTCAACTATGGGGAACCATGTGATGTACCACCTTCTGTTGGAACTGCCATGATGAGGACTATCCATCTATGAG
>JZKD02S1464015.1:0-10877 GCA_000966675.3 Picea glauca
AGTTTGGAAATTTCAGCAAGTACATCTTCTTGGGAAAAGTGCACACCTCTCTTGGGCGCTAGCCTTATAGGGTTTGTGAGCACCCTCTTGTGTGTTAGGTTTTCTTGGTGGTGGAGGTATTTCTCTTTAAGAATATAGAAAAGGATTGGATGGGTTTTCTTCCCTTGTTGAGAAGGGTTTCCCAGGATACTTCTTGTGTACTTGTGCATGGTGTTTCTTCTTGTGATCTTGGTTGTTGCAACAATTTCTTTTATGGTTTAAGTAAAATGATAAAATGGAAAGAACTTCATGCTTAAACCTTTCCTATTGAAAAATCAACAAGAAGAACTTAGTAAAGAAAGAAATAAAAACAAGTCACCCAAGGAAGAGTTAAAAATGAAAGAGGGATCTCAAAATTCCAACTTTGAAGAAATCAAGCAGATAATCACGAGTCTAAAAATTAAAATAGAAGAAGACAAACAGATTGAGGAAATACTTAGAACTTAGTTAGAAGAAAAGTATAAAATGATTGGAAGCTTGGAAGCAGAAATAGTATTTTTAAGGAAAGATCTTCAGAAGAAAGACATGTAGTAGAAGGGCACCATAATATTGGATGAAATAATCAACAGCCAAAGACCATTCAATGATAGATCAGGACTGGGATACAATCAAGTATAGAATGATAAATGATCAAGATCCAAGACAACATAACATGAAGTAGAACAAATAAGCTATAAAGGTATTGTCATAGATTCTATCAAGAAGGAAGAATGCAATCCCCCAAAGAAGAAAATTCCAGAAATAAAGAAGACTCAAGAAGATGAATTCAGAAGGAGTACATCGTAAATAATACCATCTACTCCTAGGTATCAAAGTTTCTTTTATGGTCATTGTTTTAATTGTGATAATTTTGGACATAAAGTTGTACATTGTAGAGCCTATGCCAAGAAATGAAGCAACTATGAAGGGTACTTAAATAATAGTTATCCTAGAAAAAAATTATGAATCATACAACAAAAACCAAAAAAAATTTGGCACATTGAGCAATGAAGTAGAATGCTACAACTGCAACAATTTTGGACACATATAAAAGAATTGCATATTGAGTATTCCATCTAGGGAACCAAAGAAGAATATTAAAAGTCATATATCAGAACCATAAGAGATATGGAAAAGAAAGTAGAATCAATGCTCACTTGCTCTACAAGCCCAACACAGGAAAAGTGATTGGCATGTTGACAATGGTTGTTCAAATCATATGACAGGTGACAAGAACAAGTTTCTAACTATGAAGAAAGAAAGAGATGGATCAGTTTCATTTGGAAATAATCATTCAGGTAAAATTATAGGTAGAGGAACAGTTAAGCTTGGAAGCAAATATGCCATGGAAGAAAATGTTCTACTAGTCGAAGATATGAAACACAATCTGTTGAGTGTAAGTCAAATGTGTAATCAAGGACACACACTTCTGTTTGACTCAGATAAATGAAAAATTAGGAAAGAAGAATCGGGCGAGTTAGTGGTGACAATGACAAGGACTCCAAACAACATATATGTTTTGAATGAAATTTGAAAATAAAGTTGTTTCTTAGGAAAGGAAAATGAAGGTTAGCTCTGGCACAAAAGAATGGGTCACATGAACTTTGAAAATATTGTCAAAATCAACATAAAGGAAGTAGTAAAATAAATGCTTGAAATTTCAAAGCCAACGAATACTCTATGTAAGCATTGTCTACAGGGAAAACAGACCAGGACCAAGTTCAAATCAAAGGAGTACTAAACGAAAAAACCATTGGATATTGTACATATCTATCTATGTGGACCAATGAGAAAAAAGGGATTAAATGGTGAACAATAATTCATGTTATTGATTGATGACTATGAAAGAATGACTTGCATTTTTCTTTCCCAAGAAGAAGTCAGAGGAATTATAACACTTCAATATATACAAATATATGGTTGAAACATATACATACTTGAAAATCAAATGTTTGAGATCAGACAATGGTGGAGAGTTTACATCGAAATAATTCATGGATTTTTGTGGAGAACATGGAATAAAAAGACAATTCTCAGTAGCCAGGACACCTCTCCTGAACAAAGGAATGCTCATAATTAATAGTGGTAGGACTCCCTATGAGCTATGGAAAGGAAGACCGACAAATGTGAAGAATTTTAGAGTATTTGGAAGAAAGTGCTATATCAAAAGAGAGGAAGGAAGGATTGGAAAATTTGACTTTCGAGTTGACAAAGGAATATTTGTCGAGTACTCAAGCTAAAGAAAGGCATACAAATGTTTCAATATGAGACTCAATAAAATAGTGGAAAGTATCAATGTACAAATTGATGAGACAAGTGTAAGAAATACCAAAGAAGAAAGAAAAGACTCAACATAGAAGGAAGGAGACGAGGATTTGAAAGAAGAAGAGAAGCCAAAATAAAAGAAGAGGAAGATGACCAAAAAAATATTGATATATCTCCCAAAAATCCTAGTTGGCGTGTGAAAAAAAATAATACACCAAAACATATCATTAGGAATAAAGATGCAATTGTTGAAACCCGAAGAAAATTACACTCACCGGAAAAAAGACATCTAGCACTGTTGTCCACAGTTGAACCCAACAGTGTTGAAGAAGCCAACACTGATGAACACTCAATCAAAGCTATGGAAGAAGAATTGGATTAGATAGAGAATAATGAAACATGGAAACTTGTTCCAAGGCCTAATAATAAGAACATGATTGGCACAAAATGAGTATTCAGAAACAACTTGAATGAGGATGGACAAGTAACCAATAATAAAGCATGGTTAGTATGAAATGGATATGCTCATGTTGAAGGAATATATTTCGAAGAAACATTTTCCCTAGTTTCTAGAATGGAAGTATTCAGACTGAATTTGTCTTATGCATGTTCTAAGAAAATCAAAGTATATCAGATGGATGTAAAATCAGCCTTCATAAACAAAGAAGTAGAAGAATAATTCTACATCAAACATCCAGAAGGATTTATACTGTCATAAAAGGAAGTTTATTTTTTCATATTGAAGAAGGCATTGTATGGACTCAAACAAGCCCCCAGAGCATGGTATTCAAGATTAGAAAGGTATCTACAACAACAAGGGTTCATGAAAGGCAATGCAGAAAACAATATCTACATAAAGGTAACTCAATATAGTATATTGATAATAGAAGTTTATGTTGATGACATTATTTTTGGAAGTGATGGTGATAGGATGAGTTAGAAATTTTCTAAAGACATGCAGAATGAATTTGAAATGTCATTAATTGGTGAGTTGTCTTTCTTTTTTGGTCTCTACATATGTTAGAAAGATAAATGTGTTTTCATCTCCTAGGCCAAGTATATAAAGGAAATGCTAAAGAAATTTGGAATGGTAGATTTCAAGACTGTAAGTACTCCCATGCAAACTAGTTGAAAATTGAGCAAAGATAATAAATTCAAGGATGCAGATCAGAGACTCTATAGATCGATGATTGGTAGTTTACTCTATGCAACAACATCGAGACCGAATGTGATGCAAGCAGTTGGACAAGTTGCAATATTTTGAGAAACACCAAAGGAAACACATTTTATGGAAGTAAAGAGAATATTAAGATATCTCAAAGGAACATAAGACTATGGATTATGGTATCCAAAAGGGAATGATCTATCTCTAGTTGCATACACAGATGTGGATTCGGCAGGAAATGTTGATGATAGAAGAATTACAAGTGGAGAAGCCTTCTACTTGGGTGATTTTTTGGTATCCTGGTTGAGAAAGAAATAGTCTTTGATATCATTGTCCACAACAAAAGCATAGTATATTGCAGCAACATCATGTTGTACACATGTTCTCTGGATGAAGCAAAATTTGCAGGACATACAGGTGGAATATGACAAGCCTATTTCAATATTCTATGATAATACCAGTGTTATAAGTATCTCTAAGAATCTAGTGATGCATTCCAAGACGAAACACATTACGATCAAGTTTCACTTTGTATAGGAATAAGTTACAGACAAGAACATCAAGGTAGAGTATGTTGGGACAAAAGAACATATTGCATATATCTTCACCAAACCTCTTATGAGGGAGACTTTTGAGTATTTTCGACATAAACTAGAAGTAGTTTCAGCCCCACAATGATCTATATAGAATTTGGCATAGTAAGACATGGGGAGAGAAGTAGTAATCATGAAAGACTTGAATGATTTTTGAATGTTTTTTATCAGATATTTACATGAGGAAGCACCATGAAGAGAAACATCAGTAGAGATCATAGGCTTATAGATAGGGGGAACAACCCCAAGGAGAAGTAACCCTTTGCCATTGATGTCAAAAGGGCAAAGAAAAAATAATAGAGGCATGGAAATGAAGAGAATATGCATGAATATAGGGGGAGCCAACATGAGAATGAGTGTTTTCCATGTATAAGTGTTTCCATCAATGCCAAATGGGGAGATTGTTGAATTATTGGTTGTCATTGAATTGTTGAAAGATTGGTTGTCATTGATGTCAAACCTTGAACAATAATTTAACAAGTTGCATTTTAGTTGCATGTCATTAACAAGACATTATGAGTTGTCCCTAAATTAGGGAAAAGGTAAATTCTCGAAAAAACCCCAGCTAATTTTAGAAAATTATTGGATGAATCTAAAACTAACCAATAACTAAGAGCTAACTAGAGTGACACTTTTCATCAACTCACTTTTCTGATTACATGCATAAACGAAGATATAATTGATAATTAAACATTAAAAAAAACCCGCAAAACACTAAAACTCGAATTTGAGGCATCATATGAAGGAATTTGGCTCTTGAAAAGTGTCGAAATAGATTCTGATCTGATAGATCAAATAGAAATGACATTGAACTCTTCGAGACACAACTCCCTGTAAAATTTCATCCCAATTAGATAACCGATTCAAAAGTTATGACTCTTAGAAATCCTTGCATTTTTTAATGAGATCCTCATTGGAAACACATATATACAGAGAAGAGTCAATTGAATATTGTAGTGTGAATATAGATTGGCATATCTGAGGTAGTGAGACAAAAGAAAAAAAGTTCAACGAAGGGATAATTTTACAGGAGACGAGTGTACGGAAGAAAAGTTACTGCAACAGTGTCTCTGAGGTAATCTGTGAGTTGTGGAAGGGAAAAGCATGAACATCTGTGAACAAGTCAACTACAACTTGAAGTCTTGACGAGATATCAAAATCCATAGTAACAAAAAAATTATCAGAAACAACAAAAACAATAGGTTATCAGTTACAATGATATACGTAGTGTCAGATTGGTCTACATTTATATTTCAGGGTGGTTGGATGAGGCAAGAAAAGGGGGTTGTAGCCTCCTTCCAGTTCGAGCCAATAAATTAGGGAGTTGGAGTTTCCTTCAAATTGCAGCCTGTAAATNGAAGGGTTTCCCAGGATACTTCTTGTGTACTTGTGCATGGTGTTTCTTCTTGTGATCTTGGTTGTTGCAACAATTTCTTTTATGGTTTAAGTAAAATGATAAAATGGAAAGAACTTCATGCTTAAACCTTTCCTATTGAAAAATCAACAAGAAGAACTTAGTAAAGAAAGAAATAAAAACAAGTCACCCAAGGAAGAGTTAAAAATGAAAGAGGGATCTCAAAATTCCAACTTTGAAGAAATCAAGCAGATAATCACGAGTCTAAAAATTAAAATAGAAGAAGACAAACAGATTGAGGAAATACTTAGAACTTAGTTAGAAGAAAAGTATAAAATGATTGGAAGCTTGGAAGCAGAAATAGTATTTTTAAGGAAAGATCTTCAGAAGAAAGACATGTAGTAGAAGGGCACCATAATATTGGATGAAATAATCAACAGCCAAAGACCATTCAATGATAGATCAGGACTGGGATACAATCAAGTATAGAATGATAAATGATCAAGATCCAAGACAACATAACATGAAGTAGAACAAATAAGCTATAAAGGTATTGTCATAGATTCTATCAAGAAGGAAGAATGCAATCCCCCAAAGAAGAAAATTCCAGAAATAAAGAAGACTCAAGAAGATGAATTCAGAAGGAGTACATCGTAAATAATACCATCTACTCCTAGGTATCAAAGTTTCTTTTATGGTCATTGTTTTAATTGTGATAATTTTGGACATAAAGTTGTACATTGTAGAGCCTATGCCAAGAAATGAAGCAACTATGAAGGGTACTTAAATAATAGTTATCCTAGAAAAAAATTATGAATCATACAACAAAAACCAAAAAAAATTTGGCACATTGAGCAATGAAGTAGAATGCTACAACTGCAACAATTTTGGACACATATAAAAGAATTGCATATTGAGTATTCCATCTAGGGAACCAAAGAAGAATATTAAAAGTCATATATCAGAACCATAAGAGATATGGAAAAGAAAGTAGAATCAATGCTCACTTGCTCTACAAGCCCAACACAGGAAAAGTGATTGGCATGTTGACAATGGTTGTTCAAATCATATGACAGGTGACAAGAACAAGTTTCTAACTATGAAGAAAGAAAGAGATGGATCAGTTTCATTTGGAAATAATCATTCAGGTAAAATTATAGGTAGAGGAACAGTTAAGCTTGGAAGCAAATATGCCATGGAAGAAAATGTTCTACTAGTCGAAGATATGAAACACAATCTGTTGAGTGTAAGTCAAATGTGTAATCAAGGACACACACTTCTGTTTGACTCAGATAAATGAAAAATTAGGAAAGAAGAATCGGGCGAGTTAGTGGTGACAATGACAAGGACTCCAAACAACATATATGTTTTGAATGAAATTTGAAAATAAAGTTGTTTCTTAGGAAAGGAAAATGAAGGTTAGCTCTGGCACAAAAGAATGGGTCACATGAACTTTGAAAATATTGTCAAAATCAACATAAAGGAAGTAGTAAAATAAATGCTTGAAATTTCAAAGCCAACGAATACTCTATGTAAGCATTGTCTACAGGGAAAACAGACCAGGACCAAGTTCAAATCAAAGGAGTACTAAACGAAAAAACCATTGGATATTGTACATATCTATCTATGTGGACCAATGAGAAAAAAGGGATTAAATGGTGAACAATAATTCATGTTATTGATTGATGACTATGAAAGAATGACTTGCATTTTTCTTTCCCAAGAAGAAGTCAGAGGAATTATAACACTTCAATATATACAAATATATGGTTGAAACATATACATACTTGAAAATCAAATGTTTGAGATCAGACAATGGTGGAGAGTTTACATCGAAATAATTCATGGATTTTTGTGGAGAACATGGAATAAAAAGACAATTCTCAGTAGCCAGGACACCTCTCCTGAACAAAGGAATGCTCATAATTAATAGTGGTAGGACTCCCTATGAGCTATGGAAAGGAAGACCGACAAATGTGAAGAATTTTAGAGTATTTGGAAGAAAGTGCTATATCAAAAGAGAGGAAGGAAGGATTGGAAAATTTGACTTTCGAGTTGACAAAGGAATATTTGTCGAGTACTCAAGCTAAAGAAAGGCATACAAATGTTTCAATATGAGACTCAATAAAATAGTGGAAAGTATCAATGTACAAATTGATGAGACAAGTGTAAGAAATACCAAAGAAGAAAGAAAAGACTCAACATAGAAGGAAGGAGACGAGGATTTGAAAGAAGAAGAGAAGCCAAAATAAAAGAAGAGGAAGATGACCAAAAAAATATTGATATATCTCCCAAAAATCCTAGTTGGCGTGTGAAAAAAAATAATACACCAAAACATATCATTAGGAATAAAGATGCAATTGTTGAAACCCGAAGAAAATTACACTCACCGGAAAAAAGACATCTAGCACTGTTGTCCACAGTTGAACCCAACAGTGTTGAAGAAGCCAACACTGATGAACACTCAATCAAAGCTATGGAAGAAGAATTGGATTAGATAGAGAATAATGAAACATGGAAACTTGTTCCAAGGCCTAATAATAAGAACATGATTGGCACAAAATGAGTATTCAGAAACAACTTGAATGAGGATGGACAAGTAACCAATAATAAAGCATGGTTAGTATGAAATGGATATGCTCATGTTGAAGGAATATATTTCGAAGAAACATTTTCCCTAGTTTCTAGAATGGAAGTATTCAGACTGAATTTGTCTTATGCATGTTCTAAGAAAATCAAAGTATATCAGATGGATGTAAAATCAGCCTTCATAAACAAAGAAGTAGAAGAATAATTCTACATCAAACATCCAGAAGGATTTATACTGTCATAAAAGGAAGTTTATTTTTTCATATTGAAGAAGGCATTGTATGGACTCAAACAAGCCCCCAGAGCATGGTATTCAAGATTAGAAAGGTATCTACAACAACAAGGGTTCATGAAAGGCAATGCAGAAAACAATATCTACATAAAGGTAACTCAATATAGTATATTGATAATAGAAGTTTATGTTGATGACATTATTTTTGGAAGTGATGGTGATAGGATGAGTTAGAAATTTTCTAAAGACATGCAGAATGAATTTGAAATGTCATTAATTGGTGAGTTGTCTTTCTTTTTTGGTCTCTACATATGTTAGAAAGATAAATGTGTTTTCATCTCCTAGGCCAAGTATATAAAGGAAATGCTAAAGAAATTTGGAATGGTAGATTTCAAGACTGTAAGTACTCCCATGCAAACTAGTTGAAAATTGAGCAAAGATAATAAATTCAAGGATGCAGATCAGAGACTCTATAGATCGATGATTGGTAGTTTACTCTATGCAACAACATCGAGACCGAATGTGATGCAAGCAGTTGGACAAGTTGCAATATTTTGAGAAACACCAAAGGAAACACATTTTATGGAAGTAAAGAGAATATTAAGATATCTCAAAGGAACATAAGACTATGGATTATGGTATCCAAAAGGGAATGATCTATCTCTAGTTGCATACACAGATGTGGATTCGGCAGGAAATGTTGATGATAGAAGAATTACAAGTGGAGAAGCCTTCTACTTGGGTGATTTTTTGGTATCCTGGTTGAGAAAGAAATAGTCTTTGATATCATTGTCCACAACAAAAGCATAGTATATTGCAGCAACATCATGTTGTACACATGTTCTCTGGATGAAGCAAAATTTGCAGGACATACAGGTGGAATATGACAAGCCTATTTCAATATTCTATGATAATACCAGTGTTATAAGTATCTCTAAGAATCTAGTGATGCATTCCAAGACGAAACACATTACGATCAAGTTTCACTTTGTATAGGAATAAGTTACAGACAAGAACATCAAGGTAGAGTATGTTGGGACAAAAGAACATATTGCATATATCTTCACCAAACCTCTTATGAGGGAGACTTTTGAGTATTTTCGACATAAACTAGAAGTAGTTTCAGCCCCACAATGATCTATATAGAATTTGGCATAGTAAGACATGGGGAGAGAAGTAGTAATCATGAAAGACTTGAATGATTTTTGAATGTTTTTTATCAGATATTTACATGAGGAAGCACCATGAAGAGAAACATCAGTAGAGATCATAGGCTTATAGATAGGGGGAACAACCCCAAGGAGAAGTAACCCTTTGCCATTGATGTCAAAAGGGCAAAGAAAAAATAATAGAGGCATGGAAATGAAGAGAATATGCATGAATATAGGGGGAGCCAACATGAGAATGAGTGTTTTCCATGTATAAGTGTTTCCATCAATGCCAAATGGGGAGATTGTTGAATTATTGGTTGTCATTGAATTGTTGAAAGATTGGTTGTCATTGATGTCAAACCTTGAACAATAATTTAACAAGTTGCATTTTAGTTGCATGTCATTAACAAGACATTATGAGTTGTCCCTAAATTAGGGAAAAGGTAAATTCTCGAAAAAACCCCAGCTAATTTTAGAAAATTATTGGATGAATCTAAAACTAACCAATAACTAAGAGCTAACTAGAGTGACACTTTTCATCAACTCACTTTTCTTATTACATGCATAAACGAAGAGATAATTGATAATTAAACATTAAAAAAAAACCCGCAAAACACTAAAAATAGAATTTGAGGCATCATATGAAGGAATTTGGCTCTTGAAAAGTGTCGAAATAGATTCTGATCTGATAGATCAAATAGAAACGACATTGAACTCTTCGAGACACAACTCCCTGTAAAATTTCATCCCAATTAGATAACCGATTCAAAAGTTATGACTCTTAGAAATCCTTGCATTTTTCAATGAGATCCTCATTGGAAACACATATATATAGAGAAGAGTCAATTGAATATTGTAGTGTGAATATAGATTGGCATATCTGAGGTAGTGAGACAAAAGAAAAAAATTTCAACGAAGGGATAATTTTACAGGAGACGAGTGTACGGAAGAAAAGTTACTGCAACAGTGTCTCTGAGGTAATCTGTGAGTTGTGGAAGGGAAAAGCACGAACATCTGTGAACAAGTCAACTACAACTTGAAGTCTTGATGAGATATCAAAATCTATAGTAACAAAAAAAGTATCAGAAACAACAAAAACAATAGGTTATCAGTTACAATGATATACGTAGTGTCAGATTGGTCTATTTTATATTTCAGGGTGGTTGGATGAGGCAAGAAAAGGGGGTTGTAGCCTCCTTCCAGTTCAAGCCAATAAATTAGGGAGTTGGAGTTTCCTTCAAATTGCAGCCTGTAAATAGGGGGTTGGAACCTCCTTCGAGTTGTATCTGGAGAAATAGGAATTTGGTGCTACCAATGAATGTACTCTTTGATAAATAAGAAAAACATTATGTGGTTTTCTCTTGCATTGGGTTTCCACGTAAAATTCTGGTGTACTTTGTTTATGTGATGTTTATGCATTGAATTATGGTGTTGATGATATGTTGAATTCTAATGATAAACTATTGAACATTATTGGAGGTTTTATATTGTGATTAAAAGTAACGATTTT
>JZKD02S1464026.1:0-35889 GCA_000966675.3 Picea glauca
TGGGGAAGTTAGTCTGACTCCACGACAACTTATGACTCTACAAAATAAAAATATATCCTAAGGCCAACTAGTAGTCAAAGAGTATACCAAAAATTCAAATGGACAATATGCATGCAAACGGGCTAAAGTGGTTGAGTGGCCTCCCTCACTAAAGAAGGTATGTCTCATCCAAGAGGGACCTGAGACTCCCTGCTAAAGTTTGGAGGTAACGGAATCAATTATAGAGGCCCTCGTGGGCTTAAAAACCAGTCGGTCAGATCCCCTCGGAGAGGTAATCCTCCATAAAGGCTATGTGTTGTCTAACCTCTATCTGACCTAGGATACAAGCAGAATAACCCCTGCAAGTAACCTATGAGATACCTAAGTCAAGAAACTAATAAACCACTGTATAATCGATGCACAAGAGAACATTCATAAGTCCGGATCACCGTATGGGCAGGGTAGCAAAGCCCAAAACCTTGAAAGCACCGCCTCTCATGGAGGTATGGGTACTAGCAAGATCCCAAAATATGAATAAATCCACAAAAATATCTCTGATGCTAGGTGAGTATCCAGGGGTTATCCCTTCAACTAACCTCGCGCGACCTTGTGATTAACTCCTGTGTGAGCGGAGCCTCTTGATCTTACCAATTATACAATGGACTGATCAACTCCCTATCTTAGACACATATGTTGATTTAATTACCTTGGAGAAGTTTACTCACAAAATCCTATTCCAAGGCACTAAATCCTAGACTAGTTTATGCACCCTAAAAATAAAATCGTGACTAATCAATTTTAGTTTAAAGCATAAATTTTATTGGCCATGATTACTCAAAAGGGTATGGAAGCAAAACTCATGATGTTATGACTTTGCAAGAAGATAAATATGAATATAATGCAAAGTCTATCTTTAACTTTTCAATAAATGATATGTTAATAAAAATAGTGCAATTTTCAATTTCAACTTTGCAATTCAGAAGTAAAAATGCAATCTTTCGCTAAATGCACTAAGATAATGATAAAGGTTCAAAGACAAAAATGTTAACCAATGCAAAATGCCTATTTTTTTTGTATTTTCAATATATTAAAGAGAAAATGCATGGACTGAAAAGAATCCTGATATATAAATTCTACTATGTATAAATGAAATAACTTCACGCAGAATATTAAGAAGCCAAGCAAACAACCTAGGGTTCAAGGACAAACCAAGAATGAAAAACAATGAGAAAGACTACACCCAAAAATTCAACTCCCAATAGGTTTCTTTCAACCTAGAGAAGCTCAACAGGCACTACAAAGACCTAAGAAGGCTCAACAATCATCAAATCCCACCCAACAAGGGAAAGTGATATACGTGATTGTTCAGGGAAACAGGGCATATACACGCATCTAGCAGTGAGACAGAATGCATGTGTATGCGACTGTCAAGGCAATAGGGTGCGTACGGGCTTGAAAACAAGGACTAGCAAGGGTAAAAGGGCTTCAAATCTATAGATCCAACCATTCCTCACCAGATTTCAGGGAAAATCAAATGAAAAAGTCACAAAAAAAACAGCCAAACAGGTAGAACATTTAGACTACGATAATATTTTATACATAATCCATTTACAACTTGATGCGTGGAGGTACCAATACGTGTATAAGCTTCCGAGAAGCAAAGGAAAATGGGAAGAGAAGTCCATTCATAGAGAGGCGAGCCATGTACATATATATCTATATTATACGAAACGAGCCCTGTACATATATATCTATATTATATGAAACCAGAGCATATGTGCATGTGAGAATGGCCAACTATGCATCTTCTGAGAAACCTCTACATCCCTTGTTAATCTCATTTATAATCCTTTGTCTATCAAGGGTCCAATAATATCCCCATAATATCCCCAACGACAGAGATGAAGAAGGTTAATGTTTGTATGTGTTCCTTGTGCTCGTCATCATCGCAGTCCAAGAATGGCAGCTAAGTGTTACTGTATTATTAGGGCAATTTGAAAACGTGGAGTATTTTTTTTTTCTTTCTAAATTTTGTAGAGAAACTTAAGATGGTTTTTCATATTTGTGGGTGGAAAACCTCAGTAAGATTAATAAGATATCTAGATTTAAACAAGACATATTTTCATAAAATTCGAACCAGACATCTTTCCATGGAAATATACAATAATATTTAGTCACAATTGATTGAGTTAACCCTGGATAGATCAGGGGAGTAACAGAAGTGGAGATACTACAATTCATCAAAAGTGACCTCTAATAGGTATAAATCGATAGAAAGAATACATAAACTTTCTCTCTATGGGCATACATAAACTTTCTCTTTTCTTGTAACCATGGATGGAAATAGAGCAAAATCTAATAGGTTTAAGGTTCGAAACCCAAAAGTGTAGGATGATCATAATCAACCTTCAACGATGAATATTTGTATCATGAATATGTCAGAGAGTAGTGGGGTTTTCCAGAACTAGGTGGGAACATGAACATTGATTTCCTAATCAACATGTACAACCCACATCAGAAGGTGGCATGGCTTCATGAATTAGTGCAAGATCAATGACGGAGGTCGATGATTTTACAAGGTTTCGAGTCTCTTTCATTAACTTTACTCAATTTCTTCATGTGGCTCAAGCAGCTCTAAAAAGATGTGGTTTATACAAATTTTGGGCTCTCAAAGGAATGAGGGCCCAAGTGAGGTTGTTGGAGATGTTGGTGGGTTACTGGGACCTTGATAGCGAGAGATTTCTCCTCGATGGAAAACCACTAAGGATCGAAGTAGAGGACATCTACTTCTTGACTGGTATATCATGTCAAGGGGAGGTTGTGAACCTCAAGTCATGTGGAGAAGGGAGTGGGATGAATATCGAGGAGTATATCGATGCCCAATGTGTAAAAGGGACTCCCAAAGTGGGAAGTCAAGTCCCCTTCCAAGCAATAAGTATTCTTAGTTTGAAGATCATAGTGCTCATCCTTACCAGGATCATAGGTTCGGCCTCGTTGCATTAAAGCTTGAGACTGCTTATGTTTTACGCAGTAGAGTGTGCTAGGCCCATTTTCTACGACTGGTGTACCTCACTGCTGACCAATATGAAGGGTCATTTGACAGAGTGCAAACATGGGAGTAAGATAAACTTCGGGTTTGCCTCTATTCATTTTAGTTTCTTTTTCGAGCGGGTTCCAGGTTTGGGACCTAGAGTGGAGATCCTTCCTAGAGAACCACGCGATCCATCCATGGTATGGTGGATTGAGGTCATGAGACAGCAGGGGGGAGGTAGGGTATCAACGCCATACAATGATGATTTGTTCTTCTGGTGGTGGTGACAAATCATTGCTCTGGATGACTATCCCTATGCAGGGACCAATTTCAGAGGAGATTCTGATATGCCACTTCCACCAGGGGCCGCCTATAGTGACATAGGTAACAAGTTTTTACATATTTCAATTTTTTTGTATTTTTGTATTTAGGGAACAAAAATATTTTTTTGAATGGTGTTTAAATATTAACTAGATACTTGTGTAATCACAGACATGGCACCAAAGAGATGAGGCAGTGGGAGAAGAAGTGGATATAGTCCTACAGAACGTGCAGGGTAACCTATCTCGTTTGACACAGAGGATTCCTATTGTTCAGGTAGAGGATCTACTTGAAGCCATGCAGCGAAAGGTGGATGGTGTACCTAAAGCATGGGTACGAATCTTCTGAAATATCACAAACGTCGTGGTTTTCTACCATGACACACATCTGGCGTCACAGGCATAGATATCGTGGGATATGTATACCGGTTGTATATGTGTATCGAGGGTTTTAGCCCCAATTTTGTAATATAAACACCATATTTTGAAATATATAAAAAAGGGATCTTCGGCTTTACTTATATCTTACAATGTGTACATTGATTTAATGGTTTTATTTGCATTATTAATGTGACAAATGCCAATCTAAAACGTAATTAGCATAGGCATCAGATACATGATTAGAACTTCTAGGAATGTGATAAGATGTAATAAAATCAAATTGTTGTTCTAAAATACGTACCCGTAGGAATTGATGGAGTAAAGTAGGATCCCACACATGGTAACGCCAATTCAACTAACATACTACTAATTCAGAATCCAGGTGAACTTCTAAAGAGTGAATGCCATGCGAGATAGCATCACGCAAAAGTTTTGTGACGACGTTATATTCGGCCACATTATTTGTGGATGTCCCTAGGAATGTGCTTCATGAAGATACCAGCAGACCCTCAGGTGAGTAAACCACCCAAGCAGTGGAATCCAAGTTCTGTGTATGATGACTGGCTCTGTCTACAAATCCTAGGGATACCAAAGACTCCATCTGCAAATACTAGGTAGACCGAAGACTCTGTCTGCGAATCCTAGGTAGACCGAAGACTCTATCTGTGAATCCTAGGTAGACTGAAGACTCCATCTACAAATTCTAGGTAGACCAAAGACTCTGTCTGCAAATCCTAGGTAGACAGAAGACTCCTTCTGTGAATCCTAAGTAGACCAAAGACTCTATCTATGAATCCTAGGTAAACCGAAGACTCCATCTGTGAATCCTAGGTAGACCAAAGACTCCATCTGCAAATCCTAGGTAGAATAAAGACTTTGTCTGCGAATCCTAGGTAGACCAAAGACTCTGTCTGTGAATCCTAGGTAGACCGAAGACTCTGTCTACAAATCCTAGGTAGACTGAAGACCAGTAGACCAACAAAGGGAAAACTCGATAAGAAAGCTAAAGACAAAATAAAAGGAGAAAAGAGATGTATATACACTAAATTTACATTAGTATACAAAGTGTTCCGCGCAAGCCTAGGGCTCAAGTGTAGTACCTTTTCAAGTAGAGCCCATTTCTGGTCTCGACCAACTTATTCCCTTCATAATATTATAATTCATAGGCTCCTTTTTTAGGACACATCGCATGACGTAAGGACTGTGCCACATGGGTTTAAACTTGCCTGCCCCTAGCGGTTCTTTGGATTGATCATACAAGAGGACCAACTCACCCTCAACATACAACTGGGGACAAATAGACTTGTCGTACTGAACCTTGACAAATTTCTTGTTTTCCTCGATATTCGTAAAGGTGTCTCAACGCTACTCGTCAATACTCTCTAGGTGCACAAGGCGTTTATCTAAATATGAAGTGTCAGGTAGGAGATCGATTGCCAACTTGAGAGAAGGGATTTCGCATTCAACAAGAAGGATTGACTCTGCACCGTGCACTAACTGAAAAGGGGAAAAACTGGTGGCAATCTTAATCAAGGTTCGGTATGCCCAAAGCGTCGAATATAGCATGATGTGCCAATTGGAACTACTCCGACTAACCATTTTTTTCCAAATGGACTTGAGAGACTTGTTGATGGCCTCTACCTGCCCATTTTCCTAGGGGTAATAAGGGGATGAATGACCATGTCTAAACCCCATCTTAGATGCTAGTTCTACCATCATCTCATTATGAAATTGACTGCCATGATAAGTGACAATCTCACTCGAGATACCGAACTGGGCGATAATTTGGTTGAACACGAAGAAGGTTGTAGTCTTCCTATCAGATTTTACGATAGGCATGGCCTTGACCCACTTAGTAAAGTAGTCGACGACCATGATAATGTGTTGATGCCCCCATCCGAAGTTGTGTTGCAATCGACGAAATCTACCCCCCACTTGGTGAAGGGACTGATGGTAATGACTGCGCGAAGAGGGGATGGATGTGAGCACATTTTCCAAGTGAACACCTGGTAGGGGTGACACTTCCTAACCAATTCGATACAATCTTTAAAGATAGTAGGCCAAAAATAACCACCTCGCAGGATTTTTTGGGTTTTTGCAAGCCCAGATAAGTGACCACCACAAGCCCCTTTATGGCAATCATTTATGACTGACTCAACTTCCTCATGAGTTAAGCAATGATGAAAGATATTATCTACTCCTCAGTGATATAAAGTGTCACCGATGATGGTATACTTTTTGGCTTGGTATCTAACATGCCCTCGATCATCTCGCGAAATATGTTGAGCGAACTTCCAGGTTTGAAGATATAAAACAATGTCTCCATACAAGGGGTCGGACGACGATACAAGGAAAATTTGTTCATCCACAAACAAATAAACATGGATAACATCCTCGTCTAATCGTGGAAAATATGATATTAACTCTACAAAAACTAGCGATTTCTTGGACTTGGTCAAAGCAAAGTCGAGATCAAATTATTGTAAGATGAAAATCCATTTATTATATTTCCCTCCGATGATATGTCCAGTAAGGACGTATTGAAACAGATTGACATCAGAAACCACCATAGTCATGCAAAGTAATATATAGTGATGTAAGCGTTGGACTATGTGAATGGTAGCGAAAGCTAGCTTTTCAACGTGAGATTAATTAAGTTGAGGACCAACTAAATTTTCATTGAGATAGTAGATGACATGCTCATGGAGCTCATCATCCTCTTGAACTAGAACCATACCAATCGTCTCTGCAGACACGGAAATATACAATAGGTAATCTCTATTGTAATAAGGATATTTCAGTAGAGGGGTCGATACCAAGCGGTTCTTCAAAGCGTCAAAATACTTCTAGGCTCACTCATCCCAGATAAAGGGGGTGTCTTTCTTCAAGAGGCGCATGAAACCCTTAGTGATATTGGCATAATTCACTATGAAACGACGTAGAAAGTTAGCTTTCCCCTGTAAACCTTGAAGCTATATAATTGTGCGCGACAGAGGCAACTAAAGTATTGCCTCAACCTTAAGAAGATCTACCATGATCCCAGTCTCGGAAACTAAAAATCCTAAGAGATGACCAGACTTAATGCAAAAGATGCATTTATGAGGGTTTAACTAGATTCTATAGTAACAACTTCTTTCAAAAACTAGCCAAAGGTGTATAACATGATCCACTCTCTTGCGAGAATCAGCAGCAAGATCATCCAGGTAGGATTCGATTATGTGCTTAAGATCGTGAAAGGTGAAAGTCATGGCACGTTAGAAGGTTGCTCCAATGTTTTTAAGTTCGAAAGGAATTTTCTTGTATGCAAAAGTACCCCAAGGACATATAAATGTCGTCTTGTGTTGGTCCTCAGGTTTGATCTGGATTTGGTTATAGCTTGAAAATCCGTCCATAAAATAAAATATCTCGCTTCCCGCACACTCATCGAGAATCTGCTCAATGAAAGTCATGGGGAAGTTATCTTTACGACAAGCCTTGTTTAGGTCATGAAAGTACATACAAACATGGATGGTTACTTTCTTTTTATCCATAGGAACAAGGTTGAATACCCATTCGGTCAAGGGAACCGGGTAGATGAAGCCAGCGTTAAGCAGCTTCTCCACCTCTGCCTTAATAGCAGGGGCCCTCCTAGGATTCACAGCTCTGAGATGTTGTCAAATAGGTTTAGCATCCAGGTAAGTTCTAATATCATGTTCAAAAATCCGAGGGTTGATCCCTAGCATCTCTTCGTATGACGAAGCAAATACATCTCAAAATTATTTGAAGAGATCGGTGTAGATCATAATTTCTAAAGGCGAACAATCCACACCTATATTTACGTTCTAAATCTTGCCAAGTGTACGAGAGATATCAATCAAGATGGTAGGATAAATACTCACCATATTTCCTTCGGCATAAATGTCGTGCATATCAAGTAGAACTATAACGTGATCAACTATCTCACTCAAGGTAAACCGAAATTCATCTTGCTCGATTCTTTCAAGACTTGGGAGAAAATAGGATTGATGATGCATATCATCCCAAGGTCTCTCGGAACCATTCATGGCTTCAAGGATGGCTTCGTCTGAAAAAATCATGCAAACAAGATAACGAGGTGGCCCATACAGGCCTAAGAACAAGATCCTCCCCGTTCGTCTATGAGGTAATAGGATCAAGATCATCGGAAGAGTCAAGAATAGCTTAATACACAATCTCCACTGCCAATAGTGGCATAGCCATGCCAACATGTAACTGTCCTTCACACGACAAAGTCAAAGAAGTTAAGGTCCATGGATCACTAAAATAGGAAGTGTGGAAAGGAATGGACCTCCCTGCAGAAGTGGGCCTACTAGACATTTTGTAAACATGGTGAATCGGTACCGAGAAGTCGAAAGTACCCATAAGGGAAGAATACATTTTGACACCAATATTCTCAGTTTCCAACTGAGAATTGATGATCACAGGATCTACAGTCCAACAGATGCGTTAGGAATAGAGTACGCAAAGGATAACTAGTCGATAGTCATGATCTCTCCTTGATGAGGAAAACAAAGTATACAGAAGACGGACGATACGACAACGACCATTGCATAGGTCCAATTGTGACCCAATAACAAGGTATAATTGAAAGGTGCATCAACTACCTCTACCTCCACCTCTACTGTCTTCCCACCTAACTAGACTGGAAAGGCAGGGAGAATACCATGAGGGTAGAAGGAATGACCATCAAATGTAGTCAACATGTTCGATGACTTGGAAAGGATTAGAGAACCAAGAGCTTTCCAACAGACCAAGGACATCATGCAGGTGTAAAAACCTTCATCAATGACTGCTCATTTGATAGTATACTTGGAATACTCCACGTGGATTTGGAAAGCCACATGGTAGGGTAAGCAAGGCTTCACATCCGTGACATCAAAATTGATAACTTTCGAGCCACTAGGTTCTAGAGCTCCTAAGGTAGAGAGTAAGGCATTCTTCTATGATGGACACATCTAGAGTACCTCCAAAGCTGGCATCGCGCAAGGGGTTTGGGCCAAATCTTCAACAATAGAGTAGTTATGGGCAGTTCTAGCATTAGGATTGTGGGTAGATCGCTTAAGTACTCCTTTCAAAATACAAGGTAGTGGCTCTGGTTTCTCAATCTGTAAGTTCATCTCTGGAGGGGGAGGAGGAGATTCTAGACTGGTACTAGCTTTTGAAGAGCTATAATCTTGAGAGCGGGTGGCTATATCAATTTCCGCGTCAACCATATTGATACAAACACGGTCTCCATCTTGCGACGATGGGTTTTGACTTCCACCGGGTGCATTTTCGGCATTCGAAGAGCTCAAGGCTAAGTGTTGGTTGTGTGGTAATGGATTCGTCAACACAGTGGGTGGTGTAGATTTAAAAGCCTCGTAGCCTCCATGAGTTTGGGGCATAAATGTGTAAGGTGGTCATGGGTACAAAGTTTACAAGGAAACTTCACCTTACATTTCTCTTTCTTTCCCTCTCTAGCATTATCATTTTTCTTCCCATTATTATCCTTGTCCTTGGGTTTATTATTTTTTTTCCCACCCTTATGATTGTTTCGACTTTTCCTTTTATTCCCATTTGGTTGATGGTCACCATTTGGGCTTTTCGACAATTACACAGAATGTACATCCACTGATTGGGTGGGTTTGGAGTATCTTGATGAAGCTGATCCTCCAGCACACTTCGCTGTCGAGTCTACGAGATTTACATTGGCAGACCCTACAATTCCATTGACATGAGGTCCGAGTTTTTTCCTAGGATTGTAAATTGACCGCGATGCTTCTGGAAGAAGGTGAAATAACATCCCAGAATGAGCATATATTAAATCTAACTACTGGTCTCTAAAGATAGCTTCTTCTTCGTTGGAGACCCTAGAAGTAGCAACATCCTTCGAGATAGGAGGGTGCAAGGACTTTAGGAACCATTCTAGGGGAAAGGCCGGGGGTATAGGATTCTTAATCAACCCCCTTCGTCTACGCCATTCCTAGATATGATCTAAGATGTGAGTGGTGGTGTCCTAGTGTAAATTCTACAAGAGTTTGAGGCCACTCAAATCTACAGATGCAACCATTCCTCACCAGATTTCAGGCAAAATCAAATGAAAAAGGTCACCAAAAAAAAAACCAATAGTTAGAACGTTTAGAGTAAGATAATATTTTGTACATAATCCGTTTACCACTTGATGCGTGGAGGTACCGATAAGTGTATAAGCTCCTGGGAAGAAAAGGAAAATGGGAAGGGAAGTCCATTCATAGAGAGGCGAGCCCTGTACATATATATTTATATTATATGAAACGAGCCCTGTACATATATATCTATATTATACAAAACCAGAGCATATATGCATGTGAGAATGGCCAACTATGAATCTTCTGAGAAAACTCTACATCCCTTGTTCATCTGATTTATAATCCCAATCCTCCTCGATCCTTTGTCCATCAAGGGTCCAATAATATCCCCATAATATCCCCAATGACCGAGGTGAAGAAGGTTAATGTTTTCATGTTTTCCTTGTGTTCATCATCATCGCAGTCCAAGAATGGTAGGTAAGTGTTACTGTATTATAAGGGCAATTTGAAAATGTGGAGTATTTTTTTTTTCTTTCTAAATTTTGTAGAGAAACTTAAGATGGTTTTTCATATTTGTGGGTGGAAAATCTCAATAATATTAATAAGATATCTAGATTCAAACAAGACATATTTTCATAAAATTTGAACCAGACATCTTTCCATGGAAAGATACAATAATATTTAGTCACAATTGATTGAGTTAACCCTGGACATATCAAGGGAGTAATAGAAGTGGAGATACTACTGTTCATCAAAATCCACCTCTAATAGGTATAAAGTGATAGAAATCATACATAGAATTTCTCTCCGTGGGCATACACAAAAATTTTCTTTGCTTGTAACCATGGATGGAAATAGAGAAAAATCTAATAGGTTTAAGGTTCAAAACCCAAAAGTGGAGGATGATCATAATAGACCTTCAACTATGAATATTCATATCATGAATATGCCAGAGAGAAGTGGGTTTTTCCAGAACTAGGTTGGAACATGGACACTGATTTCCTAATCAACATGTACAACCCACATCAGAAGGTGGCATGGCTTCAGAAATTAGCATGAGATCAATGATGGAGGTCTATGATTTTGCAAGGTTTCGAGTCTCTTTCATTAACTTTACTCAATTTCTTCATGTGGCTCAAGTGGCTCTAAAAAGATGTGGTTTGTACAAATTTTGGGCTCTCAAAGGAACGAGGGCCCAAGTGAGGTTGTTGGAGATGTTGGTGGGTTACTGGGACCCTGATAGCGAGAGATTTATCCTCGATGGACAACCAATGAGGATCGATGTAGAGGACGTCTACTTCTTGACTAATCTATCATGTTGAGGGGAGGTTGTGAACCTAAAGTTACATGGAGCAAGGTGTGGGATGAATATCGAGGAATATATCGATTTCCACTGTGTAGAAGGGACTCACAAGGTGGGAAGCCAAGTCCCCATCCGGGAAATAAGTAATCTCAGTTTGAAGATCATAGTGCTCATGCTTACCAGGATCATAGGTTCGACCTCGTTGCATCAAGCCTCGAGATCGCTTATGTTTTACGTAGTAGAGTGTGCTAGGCCCATTGTCTACGACTGGTGTATCTCACTGCTGACCAATATGAAGGGTTAGTTGACAGAGTGAAAACATGGGAATAAGAGAAACTTCGGGTTTGCCTCTATTCTTTGCAGTTTCTTTTTTGAGTGGGTTCCAGGTTTGGGAACTAGAGTGGAAATCCTTCCTAGAGAACCATGCGATCTAGCCATGGCACAGTGGATTGAGGTCATGAGACAATAGGGGGGAGGTAGGATATCAATGCCCTACAATGATGATTTTTTCTTCTGGTGGCGGTGACAAATCATTGCTTTGGACGACTATCCCTATGCGGGGATCGATTTTAGAGGAGATCCTGATATGCCACTTCCACCAGGGGCCACCTATGGTGATATAGGTAACAAGTTTTTACATATTTCATTTTTTTTTGTATTTTTGTATTTAGGGAACAAAAATATTTTTTTGAATGGTGTTTAAATATTAACTAGATACTTGTATAATGGCAAACGTGGAACCGGGTTTGCTACCATGACACACATCTAGCGCCACAGTCGTAGATTTCATGGGATATGTATATTGGTTGTATAAGTGTATCGAGGGATTTAGCCCTGATTTTGTAATATAAATACCATATTTTGAAATATATAAAAAAGGGATCTTCGGCCTTACTTATATCTTACAATGTGTACATTGATTTAATGGTTTTCTTTGCTTTATTAATGTGACAAATGCCAATCTAAAACATTATTAACATAGGCATCAGATACATGATTAGAACTTCTAGGAATGTGATAATATGTAATAAAATCAAATTGTGATAAATTTACATTAGTAATAAAATATGTACCCATAGGAATTGATGGAGTAAAGTAAGATCCCACACGCGGTAAAAACTGTTCAAATAACATACTACTAACTGGGAATCCAGGCGAACTTCTAAAGAGTGAATGTCATGCAAGATAGCATTGCACAAAAGTTCTATGACAACACTATATTCGACCACATTTTTCATGGATGGCCCTAGGCATGCGCCACCTGAAGATACCAGCAGACCCTCGGGTGAGTAAACCACCAAAGTGGTGGAAGCCAAGTTCTGTGTATGACAACTGGCTCCATCTGCAAATCCTAGATAGACTGAAGACTCCATCTGCAAATCCTAGGTGGACTGAAGACTCCATCTACGAATCCTAGTTAGACCGAAGACTCTGTCTACGAATCTTGGGTAGACCGAAGACTCTGTCTGTGAATCCTAGGTAGACCTAAGACTTTGTCTGCGAATCTTGGGTAGACCAAAGACTTTGTCTGCGAATCCTGGGTAGACCGAAGACTCCATCTGTGAATCCTGGGTAGACTAAAGACTATGTTTACGAATCCTGGGTAGATCGAAGACTCCGTCTGTGAATCCTGGGTAGACCAAAGACTCCGTCTGCGAATCCTAGGTAGACCAAAGACTCCGTATGCGAATCCTATGTAGACCGAAGACTCCATCTGCAAATCTTGGGTAGACCGAAGACTCCATCTGTGAATCCTAGATAGACCAACGACTTCGTCTGCGAATCCTAGGGAGACCGAAGACTCTGTCTGTGAATTCTAGGGAGACTGAAGACTCTGTCTGCGAATCCTAGATAGACCGAAGACTCCATCTGCGAATCCTAGGTAGACCAAAGACTCTGTTTGCAAATCCTAGGTAGATCGAAGACTCCATCTGCGAATCCTAGGTAAACCTAAGACTTCGTCTATGAATCCTAGGTAGACCGAAGATTGGTAGACCAACAAAGGGAAAACTCGATAAGCAAGCTAAAGACAAAAGAAAAGGAGAAAAGAGATGTATATACACTAAATTTACATTAGTATACAAAGAGATCCACCCAAGCCTAGGGCTCAAGCGTAGTACCTTTTCAAGTAGAGCCCATTTCTGGGCTCAACCAACTTATTCCCTTCATAATCTTCTAATTCGTAGGCTCCTTTTTTAGGACACATCGCAGGATGTAAGGACTGTGCCACATGGGTTTAAACTTGCCTGCCCATAGCAGTTCTTTGGCTTGATCATACAAGAGAACCAATTCACCCTCAACATACAACCAGGGACAAACAGACTTGTCATACTAAACCTTGACACATTTCTTGTTTTCCTCGATAGTCGTAAAGGCATCTGGATGATGCTCATCAAGACTCTCTAGGTGCACAAGGCGTCGCTCTAAATCTAAAGTGTCAGGTAGGAGCTCGAATGCCAACTTGAGAGAAGGGATTTCACATTCAACAGGAAGGATCGACTCCGCACCATGCACTAACTGAAAAGGGGAAAAATAAATGGTAGTCTTAATCAAGGTTCAGTATGCCCAAAGCGCGGGATACAACATGATGTGCTAATTGGAATTACTTCGATTAACAATTTTTTTCAAAATGGTCTTGAGAGACTTGTTGATGACCTCTACCTACCCATTTTCTTGGGGGTAATAAGGGGATGAATGACCATGTCTAAACCCCAGATTACATGCTAGTTCTACCATCATCTCATTCTAAAAGTGACTGCCATGATAAGTGACAATCTCACTCGAGATATCGAACCGAGCGATAATTTGGTTGAACACAAAGAAGGTTGTAGTCTTCCCATCGGATTTTATGGTAGGCATGGCCTCAACCCACTTAGTAAACTTTCAACGGCCATGATAATGTGTTTATGCCCCCAGCCGAAGTTGGGTTGCAATCAACGAAATCTACCCACCACTTGGTGAAGGGACCGATGGTAATGACTGGGTGAAGAGGGGATGGATGCGGGCACATTTTTCAGAAGGGGTGACACTTCCTAACCACTTCGATACAATCTTTAAAGATAGTAAGCCAGAAATAACCAACTCGCAGTATTTTTGTGATGTCGCAAGCCCGCATAAGTGACCACTGCAAGCCCCTTTGTGACAATCGTTTAGGACTGACTTAGCTTCCTTGTGAGTTAAGCAATGACAGAACATATTATCTACTCCTTGGTGATATAAAGTGTCACTGAAGATGGTATACTTTTTGACTTGGTATCTAACACAACGTCGATCATCTCGTGAGAGATGCTGAGCGAAATTTAAGTTTTGAAGATATAAAACAATGTCTCCATACCATGGGTCGGACAATGATACAAGGAAAATGTGTTTATCCGCAAATGAATCAACATGGATAACATCCTCATCTAATCATGGAAAATCAGATATTAACTCTACAAAAACTAACGATTTCTTGGACTTGGACGAAGCGAAGTCGAGATCAAATTCTTGTAAGATGAAAATCCATTTATTATATTTCCCTCCGATGATATATCTCGTAAGGACATATTGAAACAGATTGACATCGAAAACCACCGTAGTCGTGCAAAGTAATATACAGTGACGTAAGCGTTGGACTGTGTGAATGGTAGCCAAAGCTAGCTTTTCAATGTGAGAGTAATTAAGCTCAGGACCAACTAAATTTTGACTAAGATAGTAGATGATGTGCTCATGGAGCTCATCATCCTCCTAAACTATAACCATACCAATTGTCTCTGTAGACGTGGAAATATACAATAGGTAATATCTACTGTAATCAGGATATTTTAGTAGAGGGGTCGATACCAAGGCATTCTTCAAAGCGTCAAAATACTTCTGGGCTCGCTCATCCCAGATAAATGGGGTTTCTTTCTTCAAGAGGCGCATGAAACCCTTAGTGATATTGGCATAATTCACTATGAAAGGATGTAGAAAGTTAGCTTTCCCCTGTAAACCTTGAAGTTGTCTAATTGTGCACAGTGGAAGAAACTAAAGTATTGCCTCAACCTTAAGAGGAACTACCATGATCCTGGTCTCGAAAACTAAAAAACCTAAGAGACGACCAAACTTAACGCAAAAGACGCATTTATGAGGGTTTAACCAGATTCTTTAGTAACAACTTCTTTCAAAAACTAGGCGAAGGTGTATAATATGATCCACTCTCTTGCGAGAGTGAGGAACAAGATCATCCAAGTAGGCAAGCTTCAACTATGTGCTTAAGATTGTGAAAGGTGAAAGTCATGGCACATTGGAATGTTGCTCTAGTGTTTTTAAGTCCGAAAGGCATTTTTTGGTATGAAAAAGTACCCCAAGGACATATAAATGTCATCTTGTGTTTGTCCTCAGGTTTGATCTGGATTCAGTTATAGCCTGAAAATCCATCCATAAAATAAATATTTCACTTCCCGCACATTCAGCAAGAATATGATCAATGAAAGGCGTGGAGAAGTTATCTTTAGGACAAGCCTTGTTCAGGTCACAAAAGTACATACACACACAGATGGTTCCTTTCTTTTTATCCATAGGAATGGGGTTGCATACCCATTCGGTCAAGGGAACCAGGTAGATGAAGCCAGCGTTAAGCAGCTTATCCACCTCTGCCTTAATAGCAGGGAACTTCCTAGGGTTCACAGCTCTAAGACATTGTTGAATAGGTTTAGCATCCAGGTAAGTTCTAAGCTCATGTTCGACAATCCGAGGGTCGATCCCTGGCATCTCTTCGTATGAACAAGAAAATACATCTCAAAATTCTTTGAAGAGATCGGTGTAGATCATAATTTCTTATGGCGAACAATCCACACCCATATTTACGTTCTCAATATTTCCAGGGGTATGAGAGATATCGATCGAGATGGTAGGAGAAATACTCGCCATATTTCCTTCAGCATAAATGTCATGCGTATCAAGTGGAACTATGACGTGATCGACTATCTCACTCAAGGTAGACCGAAATTCATCTTGCTCGATTCTTTCAAGACTTTGGAGAAAATAGTATCGATGATGCATATCATACCAAGGTCTCTTGGAACCATTCATGGCTGCAAGGATGGCTTCTTCCGAAGGTGAAGTATCATCTAAGAAATCATGCGAACAAGATAACGAGGTGGCCCATACAAGCCTAAGAACAAGATCCTCCTCATTCGTCTGCGAGGTAACAACATCAGTATCGATGGAAGAGTCAAGAACAACTTGATACACAATCTCCACTGTCGATAGTGGCACAGCCATGCCAACATGCAACTTTCCTTCACATGACGAAGTCGAAGAAGGTAGGGTCCATGGATCACTAAAATAGGAAGTGCGGAAAGGAATGGACCTCCCTGCATAAGTGGGCCTACTAGACATGGTGTAAACATGGTGAATCAGTGCCGAGAATTTGAAAGTACCCATAAGGGAAGAATACACTCCGACACCGATATTCTCAGTTGTCGACTAAGAATTATCAATCACAGGGATCGACAGTCCAACATATGCATTAGGAATAGAGTACGCAAAGGATAACTGGTCAATAGTCACAATCTCTCCTTGATGAGGAAAACAAAGTATATAGAAGACGAACGATATGACAACGACCATAGAATAGGTCCAATTGTGACCCAGTAAAAAGTTATAATCGAGAGGTGCATCAACTACCTCTACCTCCACCTCTACCGTGCAGAAGGAATGACCATCAAATGCAGTCAACATGTTCGACAACTTGGAAAGGGTCGGAGAACAAAGAGCTTTCCAACAGACCAGGGACATCACGCAGGTGGCAACAGCTTCATCAACAACTCTTCATTTGATAGTATACTTGGAATACTCCATGTGGATTTGGAAAGCCACATGGTAGGGTAAGCAAGTCTTCACATCCGTGACATCAAAATTAATAATTTTCGAGCCGCTAGGTTCTAGAGCTCCTAAACTAGAGAGTAAGGCATTCCTCTATGATGGACACATCTGGAGTACCTCTAAAGAAGACATCACGCAAGGGGTTTGGCCCAGATCTTCAACAACAGAGTAGTTCTGGGCGGCTCTAGCATTAGGATTGTGGGTAGAGCACTTAAGTACTCCTTTCAGAATACGAGGTGGTGGCTCTGGTTTCTTAATTTGTACTACCTTCTAGAATGGTACTAACTTTTGAGGGGATATAATATCGAGAGTGGGTGGCTATATCAATTTTCATGTTGACCATATTGATACAAACACTATCGCCATCTTGCGACGGTGGGTTTTCACTTCCACTGGGCGCATTTTTGGCTTTCGAAGAGCTTGAGGCTAAGTGCTGTTTGTGTGGGAATGGATTCGTCAGCACAACAGGTGGTGGATATTTAAAAGCCTCGCGGCCTCCACGAGTTTGGGGCATAAATATGTAAGGTGGTCATGGGTACAAAGTTTACAAGGAAAATTCACCTTACGTTTCTCTTTCTTCCCCTCTCCAGCATTATCATTCTGCTTCCCATTATTATCGTTGACCTTGGGTTTATTGTTATTTTCCCCACCCTTACGATTGTTTCGACCTTTCCTTTTATTCCCATCTGGTTGTTGGTCACCATTTGGGTTTTTCGACGATTGCACAGAATGTACATCCGCCAACTGGGTGGGTTTGGAGGATCCTGACAAAGTTGATCCTCGATAGACTTCGTTGTCGATTCTGCGGGATTTAAATTGGTGGACCCTACAATGCCATCATCATGAGGTCTAGGTTTTTTCCTAGGATCGTAATTTGACCGCAATGCTTCTAGAAGAAGGTGATATAATGTCCTAGATGGAGCATATATTAAATCTAACTGTTGGGATCTAAAGATAGCTTCTTCTTCGTTGGAGACCCCAGAAGTAGAAACATCCTTCAAGATAGGAGGGTGAAAAGACTTTAGGAGCCATTCTAGGAGAAAGGCCATTGGTATAGGATTCTTAATCAACCACCTCCGTTTACGCCATTCCTGGATATGATCTGAGATGTGAGTGGTGGTGTCCTGGCGTAAAGTCAACAAGAGTTCGAGGCCAACATCATAACAAATGGGCAATTGAAATTGGTTGAGAAGGGCTACCACAAACTGATTAAATGACCCATATGTCCCCCTAGGTAGCTCAATGTACCATTGTGAAACAACTCTAATCAGAGTGCATTGAAACAATCGTAATCTAATGATATCATGGTTCAGTGAATTCAATGAGCACGAAAGGTGAAAGGTAGTAACGTGTTCACCAGGATCCTCTCCATTCTTACCCTCAAACTTTGGAATGTCTGAAGGAAGTTTGGTGGGGATAGGGGGCCATGTGGGATCATGAATCACCATGTCGTTCATTAACTTGGACAAATCTGATATATTTAGTGTGGTCAAAAAAGGAAGATAGCGTTGTGACATTTGTCCCCATCCTCCCATGAAAAATTGTGTGTTGGGAACTGCATTCCACCCAGGATTCTGGTAAGAACCAAATCCTTTTCTGAAATTATAAGGCCCTCCTCCGGGATGATTCGTATAAGGTGGGTTGGGCATCATTCCAGCAGGAATGTTTTGATAAGGATTGTGAAAAATTCCCCAAGCCGGATTAGATCTAGGTTGGGGGTTATGAAAAATGACCCCAACCAGATTGGATCTAGGTTGGGGGTTTCCCAAAGTGTAAGACTAGCCTCCTCCAGGTGGGAACCTGGAGGATTGAAGTGGATTCTTCATGCCAAAATTATTGGTCGGAATCGACATCGAGGAGGTAGAGATATAGGGTGGAACTTATCCGCCAGCTGGGTTGTACCATCTGACCATAGAAGGATTATAAACAGGTTTTAGAAAAAGAACACTTCCTATATTAGGATTCGTTTGGAGGATATGAGAACCACTGGAAAAGGAGTGTATGGAGGTATAGTGCCCCCAAGTCCAAGGCTAGCGTTAGGGCCAACAACTGAAATAGCAGTTGAAAACACCGAAGTGAAGTTAGGAATACCATAATAAAATGGAATAGAAGCCATAGGGATGGACTGAACATTGTAAACCGACAAGTGACCAAAACCCCCAAAAGGATTAGAGGCAAGAGATGAAGCATTAACTACAGGTCGATCCATAGTATTGGTATAAGCCTCTGACACTACAACTGTAGCGGATACAGGAGTTGAAGGGGTGTCGTTAACTATAGTGGGTATGGGAGTCAAATAACTCCCAGTGTTTCGAATACTATAGTCAATACTCATTCTTATGGAACCACAAGTCTAAAAGGTGGAAGTGTGTTTACCACTTCTAAAAACTCTACGCCTTTTAGAAGGCAAGAAACCAAAATCTGGTGTTAACTGTAACAACCGACGAGACCGGTGAGGAAGCTGGTCCGACTCCATGATGACTTATGACTACAAAATAAAAATATATCCTAAGGTCGAGGGGAGGTTTTGAACCTCAAGTCACGCGGTGCAGGGAGTGGGATGAATATCGAGGAGTATATCGATGCCCACTTTGTAGAAGGGACTCACAAGGTGGGAAGCCAAGTCCCCATCTAGGAAATAAGTAATCTCAGTTTGAAGATCATAGTGCTCATGATTACCAGGATCATAGGTTTGCCTCGTTGCATCAAGCCTCGAGACCTCTTATGTTTTAGGTAGTAGAGTGTGCTAGGCCCATTGTCTATGACTAGTGTACCCCACTGCTGACCAATATGAAGGGTCAGTTGACATAGTGAAAACATGGGAATAAGAGAAACTTCGGGTTTGCCTCTATTCTTTGCAGTTTCTTTTTCGAGCGGGTTCCAGGTTTGGGACCTAGAGTGGAGATCCTTCCTAGAGAACCACATGATCTAGCCATGGCGCAGTGGATCGAGGTCATGAGATGACAGGGGGGAGGTAGGGTATCAACGCCCTACAATGATGTTTTTTTCTTCTAGTGGCGGCGACAAATCATTGCTTTGGATGACTATCCCTATGCGAGGATCGATTTCAGAGTAGATCCCAATATGCCACTTCCACCAGGGGCCGCCTACGGTGATATAGGTAACGAGTTTTTACATATTTCAATTTTTTTTGTATTTTGGTATTTAGGGAACAAAAATATTTTTTTGAACAGTGTTTAAATATTAACTAGATACTTGTGTAATCACAGACGTGGAACCGGGGAGATGACGTGGTGGGAGGAGAAGCGGATAGAGTCCTACAGAACGTGTAGGGCAACCTGTCTTGTTTGACACAAATGATTCCTATGGTCCAGGTAGAGGATCTACCTGAAGTGATACAGCGACAGGTGGTTGATGTACCTGGAGCATGGGCATGACTCTTCCGGTGTCTCATAAACACCGTGGTTTGCTACCATGACACACATCTGGCACCACAGGCATAGATATCGTGGGATATGTATACTGGTTGTATAAGTGTATCGAGGGTTTTAGCCCTGATTTTGTAATATAAATACCATATTTTGAAATATATAAAAAAGGGATCTTTGACTTTACTTATATCTTACAATGTGTACATTGATTTAATGGTTTTCTTTGTTTTATTAATGTGACAAATTCCAATCTAAAACGTTATTAGCATAGGCATTGGATACATGATTATAACATCTAGGAATGTGGTAATATGTAATAAAATCAAATTGTGATAAATTTACATTAGTAATAAAATATGTACCTGTAGGAATTGACGGAGTAAAGTACGATACCACACACAGTAACAACCACTCAACTAACATACTACTAACTGGGAATTCAAACGAACTTCTAAAGAGTGAATGCCATGCAAGATAGCATCGCACAAAAGTTCTATGACGACGCTATATTCGACCACATTATTCATGGATGGCCCTAGGCATGCACCACCTGAAGATACCAGCAGACCCTCGGGTGAGTAAACCACCCAAGCGGCGGAAGCCATGTTCCGTGTATGACGACTAGCTCCGTCTGCAAATCCTAAGGAGACTGAAGACTCCGTCTGCAAATCCTAGGTAGACTGAAGACTCCGTCTGTGAATCCTAGATAGACCGAATACTCTGTCTATGAATCCTAGGTAGACCAAAGACTCCGTCTGTGAATACTGGGTAGACCAAAGAATCCGTCTGCGAATCCTAGGGAGATCGAAGACTCCATCTGCGAATCCTAGGGAGACCGAAGACTCCGTCTGCAAATCTTATGTAGACCGAAGACTCCATCTATGAATCCTAGGTAGACCGAAGACTCTGTCTGCAAATCCTAGGTAGACCAAAGACTACGTCTGTGAATCCTAGGTAGACCGAAGACTCTGTCTGCAAATCCTAGGTAGACCGAAGACTCCATCTGTGAATCCTAGGTAGACCGAAGACTCTGTTTGCGAATCCTAGGTAGACTGAAGACTCCATCTGCGAATCCTAGGTAGACCGAAGATCGGTAGACAAACAAAGGGAAAACTTGATAAGCAAGCTAAACACAAAAGAAAAGGAGAAAAGAGATGTATATACACTAAATTTACATTAGTATACAAAGAGTTCTACCCAAGCCTAGGGCTCAAGTGTAGTACCTTTTCAAGTAGAGCCCATTTTTGGGCTCGACCAACTTATTCCCTTCATAATCTTCTAATTTGTAGGCTCCTTTTTTAGGACACATCACACGATGTAAGGATTGTGTCACATGGGTTTAAACTTACCTGTCCCTAGCGGTTCTTTGTCTTGATCATACAAGAGGACCAAGTCACACTCAGCATACAACCAGGGAAAAACAGACTTGTCATACTAAACCTTGACATGTTTCTTGTTTTCCTCGATAATTGTAAAGGCATCTTGACATTGCTCGTCAAGACTCTCTAGGTGCACAAGGCGTCGCTCTAAATCTGAAGTGTTAGGTAGGAGCTTGACTTCCAACTTGAAAGAAGGGATTTCAAATTCAATAGTAAGGATCGACTCTGAACCGTGCACTAACTGAAAAGGGGAAAAATCGATGGCAGTCTTAATCGAGGTTCGGTATTCCTAAAGCACATGATATAACGTGATGTGACAATTGGAATTACTCTGACTAACAATTTTTTTCAAAATGGTCTTGAGAGACTTGTTGACGGCCTCTACCTGCCCATTTTCTTGGGGGTAATAAGGGGATGAATGACCATGTCTAAACCCCAGCTTAGATGCTAGTTCTACCATCATCTCATTCTAAAAGTGACTGCCATGATAAGTGACAATCTCACCCGGGATATCGAACCAAGYGATAATTTAGTTGAACACAAAGAAGGTTGCAGTCTTCCCATCGGATTTTATGGTAGGCATGGCCTCRACCCACTTAGTAAACTTTCGACGGCCATGATAATGTGTTTATGCCCCYAGCMRAAGTTGGGTTGCAATCAACGAAATCTACCCACCACTTGGTGAAGGGACCGATGGTAATGACTGGGTGAAGAGGGGATGGATGCGGGCACATTTTTCAGAAGGGGTGACACTTCCTAACCRCTTCGATACAATCTTTAAAGATAGTAAGCCAGAAATAACCAACTCGCAKTATTTTTGYGATGTCGCAAGCCCGCATAARTGACYACYGCAAGCCCCTTTGTGRCAATCRTTTAGGACTGACTYRGCTTCCTTGTGAGTTAAGMAATGACAGAAYATRTTATCTACTCCTYGGYGATATAAAGTGTCACYGAAGATGGTATACTTTTTGACTTGGTATCTAACACRACGTCRATCATCTCGTGAGAGATGCTGAGMGAAATTYAAGTTTTGAAGATATAAAACAATGTCTCCATACCATGGGTCGGACAAYGATACAAGGAAAATGTGTTTATCCGCAAATGAATCAACATGGATAACATCCTCATCTAATCATGGAAAATCAGATATTAACTCTACAAAAACTAACGATTTCTTGGACTTGGACGAAGCGAAGTCGAGATCAAATTCTTGTAAGATGAAAATCCATTTATTATATTTCCCTCCGATGATATATCTCGTAAGGACATATTGAAACAGATTGACATCGAAAACCACCGTAGTCGTGCAAAGTAATATACAGTGACGTAAGCGTTGGACTGTGTGAATGGTAGCCAAAGCTAGCTTTTCAATGTGAGAGTAATTAAGCTCAGGACCAACTAAATTTTGACTAAGATAGTAGATGATGTGCTCATGGAGCTCATCATCCTCCTAAACTATAACCATACCAATTGTCTCTGTAGACGTGGAAATATACAATAGGTAATATCTACTGTAATCAGGATATTTTAGTAGAGGGGTCGATACCAAGGCATTCTTCAAAGCGTCAAAATACTTCTGGGCTCGCTCATCCCAGATAAATGGGGTTTCTTTCTTCAAGAGGCGCATGAAACCCTTAGTGATATTGGCATAATTCACTATGAAAGGATGTAGAAAGTTAGCTTTCCCCTGTAAACCTTGAAGTTGTCTAATTGTGCACAGTGGAAGAAACTAAAGTATTGCCTCAACCTTAAGAGGAACTACCATGATCCTGGTCTCGAAAACTAAAAAACCTAAGAGACGACCAAACTTAACGCAAAAGACGCATTTATGAGGGTTTAACCAGATTCTTTAGTAACAACTTCTTTCAAAAACTAGGCGAAGGTGTATAATATGATCCACTCTCTTGCGAGAGTGAGGAACAAGATCATCCAAGTAGGCAAGCTTCAACTATGTGCTTAAGATTGTGAAAGGTGAAAGTCATGGCACATTGGAATGTTGCTCTAGTGTTTTTAAGTCCGAAAGGCATTTTTTGGTATGAAAAAGTACCCCAAGGACATATAAATGTCATCTTGTGTTTGTCCTCAGGTTTGATCTGGATTCAGTTATAGCCTGAAAATCCATCCATAAAATAAATATTTCACTTCCCGCACATTCAGCAAGAATATGATCAATGAAAGGCGTGGAGAAGTTATCTTTAGGACAAGCCTTGTTCAGGTCACAAAAGTACATACACACACAGATGGTTCCTTTCTTTTTATCCATAGGAATGGGGTTGCATACCCATTCGGTCAAGGGAACCAGGTAGATGAAGCCAGCGTTAAGCAGCTTATCCACCTCTGCCTTAATAGCAGGGAACTTCCTAGGGTTCACAGCTCTAAGACATTGTTGAATAGGTTTAGCATCCAGGTAAGTTCTAAGCTCATGTTCGACAATCCGAGGGTCGATCCCTGGCATCTCTTCGTATGAACAAGAAAATACATCTCAAAATTCTTTGAAGAGATCGGTGTAGATCATAATTTCTTATGGCGAACAATCCACACCCATATTTACGTTCTCAATATTTCCAGGGGTATGAGAGATATCGATCGAGATGGTAGGAGAAATACTCGCCATATTTCCTTCAGCATAAATGTCATGCGTATCAAGTGGAACTATGACGTGATCGACTATCTCACTCAAGGTAGACCGAAATTCATCTTGCTCGATTCTTTCAAGACTTTGGAGAAAATAGTATCGATGATGCATATCATACCAAGGTCTCTTGGAACCATTCATGGCTGCAAGGATGGCTTCTTCCGAAGGTGAAGTATCATCTAAGAAATCATGCGAACAAGATAACGAGGTGGCCCATACAAGCCTAAGAACAAGATCCTCCTCATTCGTCTGCGAGGTAACAACATCAGTATCGATGGAAGAGTCAAGAACAACTTGATACACAATCTCCACTGTCGATAGTGGCACAGCCATGCCAACATGCAACTTTCCTTCACATGACGAAGTCGAAGAAGGTAGGGTCCATGGATCACTAAAATAGGAAGTGCGGAAAGGAATGGACCTCCCTGCATAAGTGGGCCTACTAGACATGGTGTAAACATGGTGAATCAGTGCCGAGAATTTGAAAGTACCCATAAGGGAAGAATACACTCCGACACCGATATTCTCAGTTGTCGACTAAGAATTATCAATCACAGGGATCGACAGTCCAACATATGCATTAGGAATAGAGTACGCAAAGGATAACTGGTCAATAGTCACAATCTCTCCTTGATGAGGAAAACAAAGTATATAGAAGACGAACGATATGACAACGACCATAGAATAGGTCCAATTGTGACCCAGTAAAAAGTTATAATCGAGAGGTGCATCAACTACCTCTACCTCCACCTCTACCGTGCAGAAGGAATGACCATCAAATGCAGTCAACATGTTCGACAACTTGGAAAGGGTCGGAGAACAAAGAGCTTTCCAACAGACCAGGGACATCACGCAGGTGGCAACAGCTTCATCAACAACTCTTCATTTGATAGTATACTTGGAATACTCCATGTGGATTTGGAAAGCCACATGGTAGGGTAAGCAAGTCTTCACATCCGTGACATCAAAATTAATAATTTTCGAGCCGCTAGGTTCTAGAGCTCCTAAACTAGAGAGTAAGGCATTCCTCTATGATGGACACATCTGGAGTACCTCTAAAGAAGACATCACGCAAGGGGTTTGGCCCAGATCTTCAACAACAGAGTAGTTCTGGGCGGCTCTAGCATTAGGATTGTGGGTAGAGCACTTAAGTACTCCTTTCAGAATACGAGGTGGTGGCTCTGGTTTCTTAATTTGTACTACCTTCTAGAATGGTACTAACTTTTGAGGGGATATAATATCGAGAGTGGGTGGCTATATCAATTTTCATGTTGACCATATTGATACAAACACTATCGCCATCTTGCGACGGTGGGTTTTCACTTCCACTGGGCGCATTTTTGGCTTTCGAAGAGCTTGAGGCTAAGTGCTGTTTGTGTGGGAATGGATTCGTCAGCACAACAGGTGGTGGATATTTAAAAGCCTCGCGGCCTCCACGAGTTTGGGGCATAAATATGTAAGGTGGTCATGGGTACAAAGTTTACAAGGAAAATTCACCTTACGTTTCTCTTTCTTCCCCTCTCCAGCATTATCATTCTGCTTCCCATTATTATCGTTGACCTTGGGTTTATTGTTATTTTCCCCACCCTTACGATTGTTTCGACCTTTCCTTTTATTCCCATCTGGTTGTTGGTCACCATTTGGGTTTTTCGACGATTGCACAGAATGTACATCCGCCAACTGGGTGGGTTTGGAGGATCCTAACAAAGTTGATCCTCCGATAGACTTCGTTGTCGATTCTGCGGGATTTAAATTGGTGGACCCTACAATGCCATCATCATGAGGTCCAGGTTTTTTCCTAGGATCGTAATTTGACCGCAATGCTTCTAGAAGAAGGTGATATAATGTCCCAGATGGAGCATATATTAAATCTATCTGTTGGGATCTAAAGATAGCTTCTTCTTCGTTGGAGACCCCAGAAGTAGCAACATCCTTCGAGATAGGAGGGTGCAAAGACTTTAGGAGCCATTCTAGGAGAAAAGCCATTGGTATAGGATTCTTAATCAACCACCTCCGTTTATGCCATTCCTGGATATGATCTGAGATGTGAGTGGTGGTGTCCTGGCGTAAAGTCAACAAGAATTCGAGGCCAACATCATAACAAATGGGCAATTGAAATTGGTTGAGAAAGGCTACCACAAACTGATTAAATGACCCATATGTCCCCCTAGGTAGCTCAATGTACCATTGTGAAACAACTCTAATGAGAGTGCATTGAAACAATCGTAATCAAATGATATCATGGTTCAGTGAATTCAATGAGCACCAAAGGTGAAAGGTAGTAACGTGTTCACCAGGATCCTCTCCATTCTTACCCTCAAACTTTGGAATGTCTGAAGTAAGTTTGGTGGGGATAGGGGGCCATGTGGGATCATGAATCACCATGTCGTTCATTAACTTGGAAAAATCTGATATATTTAGTGTGGTCAAAAAAGGAAGATAGCGTTGTGATATTTGGCCCCATCCTCCCATGAAAAATTGTGTGTTGGGAACTGCATTCCACCCAGGATTCTGGTAAGAACCAAATCCTTTTCTGAAATTATAAGGCCCTCCTCTGGGATGATTCGTATAAGGTGGGTTGGGCATCATTCCAGCAGGAATGTTCTGATAAGGATTGTGAAAATTTCCCCAAGCCGGATTAGATCTAGGATGGGGGTTATGAAAAATGACCCCAACCAGATTGGATCTAGGTTGGGGGTTTCCCAAAGTGTAAGACTAGCCTCCTCCAGGTGGGAACCTGGAGGATTGAAGTGGATTCTTCATGCCAAAATTATTGGTCGGAATCGACACTGAGGAGGCAGAGATATAGGGTGGAACTTATCCGCCAGTTGGGTTGTACCATCTGACCATAGAAGGATTATAAACGGGTTTTAGAAAAAGAACACTTCCTATATTAGGATTCGTTTGGCGGATATGAGAACCACTGGAAAAGGAGTGTATGGAGGTGTAGTGCCCCCAAGTCCAAGGCTAGCGTTAGGGCCAACAACTAGAATGGCAGTTGAAAACACCGAAGTGAAGTTAGGCATACGATAATAAAATGGAATAGAAGCCATAGGGATGGACTAAACATTGTAAACCGACGAGTGAACAAAACCCCCAAAAGGATTAGAGGCAAGAGATGAAGCATTAACTACAGGTCAATCCATAGTATTGGTATAAGCCTCCGACACTACAACTGTAGCGGATACAGGAGTTGAAGGGGTGTCGTTAACTATAGTGGGTATGGGAGTCAAAGAACTCCCAGTGTTTCGAATACTATAGTCAATACTCATTCTTGTGGAACCACAAGTCTAAAAGGCAGAAGTGTGTGTACCACTTCTAAAAACTCTACGCCTTTTAGAAGGCAAGAAACCAAAATATGGTGTTAACTGTAACAACCGACGAGACCGGTGAGGAAGCTGGTCCGACTCCACGATGACTTATGACTACAAAATAAAATTATATCCTAAGGTCGAGGGGAGGTTTTGAACCTCAAGTCACGCAGTGCAGGGAGTGGGATGAAGATCGAGGAGTATATCGATGCCCACTTTGTAGAAGGGACTCACAAGGTGGGAAGCCAAGTCCCCATCTAGGAAATAAGTAATCTCAGTTTGAAGATCATAGTGCTCATGCTTACCAGGATCATAGGTTCGCCTCATTGCATCAAGCCTCGAGATCGCTTATGTTTTAGGTAGTAGAGTGTGCTAGGCCCATTGTCTATGACTAGTGTACCCCACTGCTAACCAATATGAAGGGTCAGTTGACATAGTGAAAACATGGGAATAAGAGAAACTTTGGGTTTTCCTCTATTCTTTGCAGTTTCTTTTTCGAGCGGGTTCCAGGTTTGGGACCTAGAGTGGAGATCCTTCCTAGAGAACCACATGATCTAGCCATGGCGCAGTGGATCGAGGTCATGAGATGACAGGGGGGAGGTAGGGTATCAACGCCCTACAATGATGTTTTTTTCTTCTAGTGGCGGCGACAAATCATTGCTTTGGATGACTATCCCTATGCGAGGATCGATTTCAGAGTAGATCCCAATATGCCACTTCCACCAGGGGCCGCCTACGGTGATATAGGTAACAAGTTTTTACATATTTCAATTTTTTTTGTATTTTGGTATTTAGGGAACAAAAATATTTTTTTGAACAGTGTTTAAATATTAACTAGATACTTGTGTAATCGCAGACGTGGAACCGGGGAGATGACGTGGTGGGAGGAGAAGTGGATAGAGTCCTACAGAACGTGTAGGGAAAGCTGTCTCGTTTGACACAAAGGATTCCTATGGTCCAGGTAGAGGATCTACCTGAAGTCATACAGCGACAGGTGGTTGATGTACCTGGAGCATGGGCATGACTCTTCCGGTGTCTCATAAACATCGTGGTTTTCTACCATGAGACACATCTGGCACCACAGGCGTAGATATCGTGGGATATGTATACCGGCTGTATAAGTGTATCGAGGGTTTTAGCCCTGATTTTGTAATATAAATACCATATTTTGAAATATATAAAAAAGGGATCTTTGACTTTACTTATATCTTACAATGTGTACATTGATTTAATGGTTTTCTTTAATGTGACAAATGCCAATCTAAAATGTTATTAGCATAGGCATTGGATACATGATTATAACATCTAGGAATGTGGTAATATGTAATAAAATCAAATTGTGATAAATTTACATTAGTAATAAAATATGTACCTATAGGAATTGACGGAGTAAAGTACGATCCCACACGCAGACCGCTCAACTAACATACTACTAACTGAGAATCCAAATGAACTTCTAAAGAGTGAATGCCATGCAAGATAGCATCGCGCAAAAGTTCTATGACGACGCTATATTCGACCACATTATTCATGGATGGCCCTAGGCATGCGCCACCTGAAGATACCAGCAGACCCTCGGGTGAGTAAACCACCCAAGCGGCGGAAGCCATGTTCCGTGTATGATGACTAGCTCCGTGTGCAAATCCTAAGGAGATCGAAGACTCCGTCTGCAAATCCTAGGTAGACCGAAGACTCCATCTGTGAATCCTAGATATACCGAAGACTCTATCTATGAATCCTAGGTAGACCGAAGACTCCGTCTGTGAATACTGGGTAGACCAAAGACTCCGTCTGCGAATCCTAGGGAGATCGAAGACTCCGTCTGCGAATCCTAGGGAGATCGAAGACTCCATATGCGAATCCTAGGGAGACCGAAGACTCCGTCTGCAAATCCTAGGTAGACCGAAGACTCCATCTATGAATCCTAGGTAGACTAAAGACTCCATCTGCGAATCCTAGGTAGACCGAAGACTACGTCTGTGAATCCTAGGTAGACCGAAGACTCTGTTTGCGAATCCTAGGTAGACCGAAGACTCCGTCTGTGAATCCTAGGTAGACCGAAGACTCTGTTTGTGAATCCTAGGTAGACTGAAGACTCCATCTATGAATCCTAGGTAGACCGAAGATCGGTAGACAAACAAAGGGAAAACTTGATAAGCAAGCTAAACACAAAAGAAAAGGAGAAAAGAGATGTATATACACTAAATTTACATTAGTATACAAAGAGTTCTACCCAAGCCTAGGGCTCAAGTGTAGTACCTTTTCAAGTAGAGCCCATTTTTGGGCTCGACCAACTTATTCCCTTCATAATCTTCTAATTTGTAGGCTCCTTTTTTAGGACACATCACACGATGTAAGGATTGTGTCACATGGGTTTAAACTTACCTGCCCCTAGTGGTTCTTTGTCTTGATCATACAAGAGGACCAAGTCACACTCAGCATACAACCAGGGACAAACAGACTTGTCATACTAAACCTTGACATGTTTCTTGTTTTCCTCGATAGTTGTAAAGGCATCTTGACATTGCTCGTCAAGACTCTCTAGGTGCACAAGGCGTCGCTCTAAATCTGAAGTGTTAGGTAGGAGCTTGACTGCCAACTTGAGAGAAGGGATTTCAAATTCAATAGTAAGGATCGACTCTGAACCGTGCACTAACTGAAAAGGGGAAAAATAGATGGCAGTCTTAATCGAGGTTCGGTATTCCTAAAGCACAGGATATAACATGATATGACAATTGGAATTACTCTAACTAACAATTTTTTTCAAAATGGTCTTGAGAGACTTGTTGATGGCCTCTACCTGCCCATTTTATTGGGGGTAATAAGGGGATGAATGACCATGTCTAAACCCCAACTTAGATGCTAGTTCTACCATCATCTCATTCTAAAAGTGACTGCCATGATAAGTGACAATCTCACTCGGGATACCGAACTAGGCGATAATTTGGTTGAACACAAAGAAGGTTGCAGTCTTCCCATCAGATTTTATGGTAGGCATGGCCTTGACCCACTTAGTAAACTTTCGACAGCCATGATAATGTGCTTATGCCCCCAGCCGAAGTTGGGTTTCAATCGATGAAATCTACCCACCACTTGGTGAAGGGACCGATGGTAATGAATAGGTGAAGAGGGGATGGATGCGAGCACATTTTTCTAGTGAACACCTGATAGTGGTGACACTTCCTAACCACTTCGATACAATCTTTAAAGATAGTAAGCCAGAAATAACCGACTCGCAGTATTTTTGGGTTGTCGCAAACCCAAATAAGTGACCACCACAAGCCCCTGTGTGGCAATCGTTTAGGACTGACTCGGCTTCCTCGTGAGTTAAGAAACGAAACAAGATATTATCTACTCCTCGGCAATATAAATTGTCACCAAATATGGTATACTTTTTGACTTGGTATCTAACACGGCGTCGATCATCTCGCGAGAGATGTTGAGCGAACTTCAAGGTTTGAAGATATAAAACAATGTCTCCATACCATGGGTCGGACGACGATACAAGGAAAATGTGTTTGTCTGCAAATGAATCAACATGGATAACATCCTCATCTAATCATGGAAAATTGGATATTAACTCTACAAAAACTAATGATTTCTTGGACTTGGACGAAGCGAAGTCGAGATCAAATTCTTGTAAGATGAAAATCCATTTATTATATTTCCCTCCGATGATACGTCTAGTAAGGGCGTATTGAAATTGATTGACATCAGAAACCACTGTAGTCATGCAAATTAATATATAGTGATGTAAGCATTGGGTTGTGTGAACGGCAGCCAAAGCTAGCTTTTCAACGTGAGAGTAATTAAGCTCAAGACCAACTAAATTTTGACTAATATAGTAGATGACATGCTCATGGAGCTCATCATCCTCCTGAACTATAACCATACCAATCGTCTCTGCAGATGCGGAAATATACAACAGGTAATCTCTATTGTAATCAGGATATTTCAGTAGAGGGGTTGATACCAAGGCGTTCTTCAAAGCATCAAAATACTCCTGGGCTCGCTCATCCCAAATAAATGGGTTGTCTTTCTTCAAGAGGCACATGAAACCCTTAGTGATATTGGCATAATTCACTATGAAAGGATATGGAAAGTTAGCTTTCCCCTGTAAACCTTGAAGCTATCTAATTGTGCACGGCAGAGGCAACTAAAGTATTGCCTCAACCTTAAGAGGAACTACCATGATCCCGGTCTTGGAAACTAAAAATTTTAAGAGACGACTAGACTTAACGCCAAAGATGCATTTATGAGGGTTTAACCAGATTCTATAGTAACAACTTCTTTCAAAAACTAGCCGAAGGTGTATAACATGATCCACTCTCTTACGAGAGTGAGCTACAAGATCATCCAGGTAGGCTTCGACTATGTGCTTAAGATCATGAAAGGCGAAAGTCATGGCACTTTGGAAGGTTTCTCCAACATTTTTAAGTCTGAAAGGCATTTTATGGTATGAAAAAGTACCCCAAGGACATATATATGACATCTTGTGTTTTTCCTCAGGTTTGATCTGGATTCGATTATAGCCTGAAAATCCATTCATAAAATAAAATATCTTTCTTCCTACACACTCATCGAGAATATGATCAATGAAAGGCGTGGGGAAGTTATCTTTAGGAAAAGCCTTGTTCAGGTCATGAAAGTGCATACACACACGGATGGTTCCTTTCTTTTTATCCACAACAATGGGGTTGGATACCCATTCAATCAAGGGAACCGGGTAGATGAGGCCAACGTTAAGCAACTTCTCCACCTCTACCTTAATAGAAGGGAACTTACTAGGATTCACAGCTCTAAGACGTTGTCGAACAGGTTTTGCATCTAGGTAAGTTCTAATCTCATGTTGGATAATTCGAGGGTCGATCCCTGGCATCTCTTCGTATCACCAAGAAAATACATCTCAAAATTCTTTGAAGAGATCAGTGTAGATCATAATTTCTTCTGGCGAACAATCCACACCTATATTTACATTCTCAATCTTTCCAGGGGTACGAGAGATATCGATCGAGATGGTAAGAGAAATACTCACCATATTTCCTTCGGCATAAATGTTGTGTGTATCAAGTGGAACTACAACATGATCGACTATCTCACTCAAGGTAGACCGAAATTCATCTTGCTCGATTCTTTCAAGACTTGGGAGAAAATAGGATCGATGATGCATATCATCCCAAGGTCTCTCGGAACCATTCATGGCTTCGAGGATGGCTTCATCCAAAGGAAAAGTATCATCTAAGAAATCATGCGAACAAGATAACAAGGTGACCCATACAAGCCTAAGAACAAGATCCTCCTCGTTTGTCTGCGAGGTAACAGGATCAGTATCGGCGGAAGAGTCAAGAACAACTTGATACACAATCTCCACTGTCGATAGTGGCATAGCCATGCCAGCATGCAACTTTCCTTCACACGATGAAGTCGGAGAAGGTAGGGTCCATGGATGACTAAAATAGGAAGTGCGGAAAGGAATGGACCTCCCTGCAAAAGTGGGCCTACTAGACATGGTGTAAACGTGGTGAATCGGTGCTGAGAATTCGAAAGTAACCATAAGGGAAGAATACATTCCAACACTGATATTCTCAGTTGTCGAATGAGAATTGTCGATTACAGGGATGGATAGTCCAACATATGTGTTAGGAATAAAGTATGCAAAGGATAATTGGTCGATAGTCATGATCTCTCCTTGATGAGGAAAACAAAGTATGAAGAAGACAAACGATACAACAACGACCATAGCATAGGTCCAATTGTGACCTAGTAACAAGTTATAATCGAGAGGTGCATAAACTACCTCTACCTCCACCTCTACCATCTTCCCACCTAACTGGACCGAAAGGCAGGGAGAATACCATGAGGGCAGAAGGAATGACCATCAAATGCAGTCAACATGTTCGGCAACTTGGAAAGGGTTGGAGAACAAAGAGATTTCCAACAGACCAGGGACATCACACAGGTGGCAACACCTTCATCAACAACTGCTCGTTTGATAGTATACTTGGAATACTCCATGTGGATTTGGAAAGCCACATGGTAGGGTAAGCGAGGCTTCACATTTGTGACGTCAAAATTGATAATTTTTGAGCCACTAGGTTCTATAGCTCCTAAGGTAGAGAGTAAGGCATTTCTCTGTGATGGACACATCTGGAGTACCTCCAAAGCAGACATCATGCAAGGGGTTTGGCCCAGATCTTCAACAATAGAGTAGTTATGGCCGGCTCTAGCATTAGGATTGTGGGTAGAGCGCTTAAGTACTCCTTTCAGAATATGAGGCAGTGGCTCTGGTTTCTTAATCTGTAAGTTCATATCTAGAGGAGGAGGAGGAGATTCTAGAATGGTACTAGCTTTTGAAGAGCTATAATCTTGAGAGTGGGTGGCTATATCAATTTTTGTGTCGACCATATTGATACAAACAAAGTCGCCATCTTGCGACGGTGGTTTTTGACTTCCACTGGGCGCATTTCCGGCTTTCGAAGAGCTCAAGGCTAGGTGATGGTTGTGTGGGAATGGATTCATCAGCACAACGGGCGGTGGAGATTTAAAAGCCTTGCAACCTCCACGAGTTTGAGGCATAAATGTGTAAGGTGGTCATGTGTACAAAGTTTACAAGGAAAATTCACCTTACGTTTCTCTTTCTTGCCCTCTCCAGCATTATCATTCTGCTTCCCATTATTATCCTTGTCCTTTTGTTTATTGTTATTTTTCCCACCCTTACGATTGTTTCAACCTTTCCTTTTATTCCCATCTGGTTGCTGGTCACCATTTGGGTTTTTCGACGATTGCATAGAATGTACATCCGTTGACTGGGTGGCTTTGGAGGATCCTGACGAAGCTGATCCTCTGACATACATTGTTGTCGAGTCTGTAATATTTACATTGGTGGACCCTACAATGCCATCAGCATGAGGTCTGAGTTTTTTCCTAGGATCGTAATTTGACTACGATGCTTCTAGAAGAAGGTGATATAATGTCCCAGACTGAGCATATATTAAATCTAACTGCTGGGCTCTAAAGATAGCTTCTTCTTTGTTGGAGACCCTGAAAGTAGCAACATCCTTTGAGATAGGAGGGTGCAAAGACTTTAGGAGCCATTCTAGGAGAAAGGTTGTTGGTATAGGATTCTTAATCAACCGCCTCCATATATGCCATTCCTGGATATGATCTGAGATGTGAGTGGTGGTGTCCTGGTGTAAAGTCGACAAGAGATCGAGGCCAACATCATAATGAATGGGCAATTGAAAGTGGTTGAGAAAGGCTACCACCAACTAATTAAATGACCCATATGTCCCCCTAGGTAGCTCAATGTACCATTGTGAAACAACTCCAATGAGAGTGCATTGAAACAATCATAATCTAATAGTATCATGGTTCAGTGAATTCAATGAGCACCAAAGGTAAAAGGTAGTAACGTGTTCACCAGGATCCTCTCCATTCTTACCCTCAAACTTTGGAATGTCCAAAGGAAGTTTGGTGGGGATAGGAGGCCATGTGGGATCATGACTCACCAGGTCGTTCATTAACTTGGATAAATCTGATAGATTTAGTGTGGTCAGAAAAGGAAGACGGGGTTTTGCATTTGGCCCCAACCTTCCGTGAAAGATTGTGTGTTGGCAATTGCATTCCACCCAGGATTCTGGTAAGAACCAAAGCCTTGTCCAAAATTATAAGGCCCTCCTCCGAGTTGATTCGTATAAGGTGGGTTGGGCATCATTCCAGCAGGAATGTTCTGATAAGATTGTGAAAATTGCCCCCCCAGCTGGATTAGATCTAGGCTGGGGGTTATGAAAAATGCCCCCAACTAGATTGGATCCGGGTTGGGGGTTGCCCAAAGTGTAAGACTGACCTCCCCCAGGTGGGAACCCAGAGGATTGAAGGGATTCTTCATGCCAAAAGTATTGGTTGGAATTGACACCGTGAAGGTAGAGATATAGGGCTGAACTTATCCTCCAGCTGGGTTGTACCATCCGACCGTAGAAGGATTAGAAATAGGGTTTAGAAAAGGAACACTTCCTATATTAGGATTCGTTTGGGGGATATGAGAACCACTGGAAAAGGAGTGCAAGAAGGTGTAGTGCCCCCAAGTCCAAGGCTAGCGTTAGGGCCAACAGCTGGAATGGTAGTTGAAAACTGCGAAGTGAAGTTAGGCATACCATAAGAAAATGGAATAGAATCCATAGGGATGGACTGGGTGGCTATATCAATTTTCGTGTCGACCATATTGATACAAACACGGTCGCCATCTT
>JZKD02S1464026.1:95291-106755 GCA_000966675.3 Picea glauca
CTATTTTCTCCCAAGTCTTGAAATAATCGAGCAAGATGAATTTCGGTCTACCTTGAGTGAGATAGTCGATCATGTCGTAGTTCCACTTGATACGCACGGCATTTATGCCGAAGGAAATATGGTGAGTATTTCTCCTACCATCTCGATCGATATCTCTCGTACCCTTGGAAAGATTGAGAATGTAAATATAGGTGCGGATTGTTTGCCAGAAGAAATTATGATCTACACCGATCTCTTCAAAGAATTTTGAGATGTATTTTCTTGGTCATACGAAGAGATGCCAGGGATCAACCCTCGGATTATCGAACATGAGATTAGATTACCTGGATGCAAAACCTGTTCGACAACGTCTTAGAGCTGTGAATCCTAGGAAGTTCCCTGCTATTAAGGTAGAGGTGGAGAAGTTGCTTAACGTTGGCTTCATCTACCTAGTTCCCTTGACCGAATGGGTATCCAACCCCGTTCCTGTGGATAAAAAGAAAGGAACGATCCGTGTGTGTATGTACTTTCGTGACCTGAACAAGGCTTTTCCTAAAGATAACTTCCCCACGCCTTTCATTGATAATATTCTCGATGAGTGTGCAGGAAGCGAGATATTTTATTTTATGGACGGATTTTTAGGATATAACCAAATCCAGATCAAACCTGAGGAAAAACACAAGACAAAATGTATATGTCCTTGGGGTACTTTTGCATACCATAAAATGCCTTTCGGACTTAAAAACGCTGGAGCAACCTTCCAACGTGCCATGACTTTCGCCTTTCACGATCTTAAGCACATAGTCGAAGCCTACCTAGATGATCTTGTTGCTCACTCTTGCAAGAGAGTGGATCACGTTATACACCTTCGGCTAGTTTTTGAAAGAAGTTGTTACTATAGAATCTGGTTAAACCCTCATAAATGCATATTTTCTGTTAAGTCTAGTCGTCTCTTAGGATTTTTAGTTTCCAAGACCGGGATCATGGCAGTTCCTCTTAAGTTTGAGGCAATACTTTAGTTGCCTCCACTGTGCACAATTAGACAGCTTCAAGGTTTACAGGGGAAAGCTAACTTTCTACATCCTTTCATAGTGAATTATAGGGAATCTCCTGATTACAATAAAGATTACCTTTTGTATATTTCCACGTCTGCAGAGACGATTGGTATGGTTATAGTTCAGGAGGATGATGAGCTCCATGAGCATGTCATCTACTATATTAGTCAAAATTTAGTTGGTCCTGAGCTTAATTACTCTCACGTTGAAAAGCTAGCTTTGGTTGTCGTTCACACATTCCAACGCTTACATCACTATATATTAATTTGCACGACTACGGTGGTTTCCGATGTCAATCAATTTCAATACGCCCTTACTAGACGTATCATTGGAGGGAAATATAATAAATGGATTTTCAACTCCTGTATCTGCTACAATTGTAGTGTTAGAGGCTTAAACCAATACTATGGATCGACCTATAGTTAATGCTTCATCTCTTGCCTCTAATCCTTTTGGGGTTTTTGGTCACTCGTCGGTTTACAATGTTCAGTCCATCCCTATGGATTCTATTCCATTTTCTTATGGTATTCCTAACTTCACTTCGGTGTTTTCAACTTCCATTCCAGTTGTTGGCCCTAACGCTAGCCTTGGACTTGGGGGCACTACACCTCCTTACACTCCTTTTCCAGTGGTTCTCATATCCTCCAAACGAATCCTAATATAGGAAGTGTTATTTTTCTAAACCCCGTTTCTAATCCTTCTATGGTCAGATGGTACAACCCATCTGGCGGATAAGTTCTGCCCTATATCTATACCTCCTCGATGTCGATTCCGACCAATAATTTTGGCATGAAGAATCCACTTCAATCCTCCAGGTTCCCACCTGGAGGAGGCCAGTCTTACACTTTGGGAAACCCTCAACCCAGATCCAATCTGGTTGGGGGAAGTTTTCATAACCCCCAGCCTAGATCTAATTCGACTGGGGGCAATTTTCATAATCCTTATCAGAACATTCCTGTTGGAATGATTCCCAACCCACCTTATACGAATCATCCTGGAGGAGGGCCTTATAATTTCAGACAAGGCTTTGGTTCTTACCAGAATCCTGGGTGGAATGCAGTTCCCAACACACAATTTTTCATGGGAGGATGGGGCCAAATGTCACAATGCCATCTTCCTTTTTTGACCACAATAAATCTATTAGATTTGTCCAAGTTAATGAACGATGTGGTGATTCATGATCCCACATGGCCCCCTATCCCCACTAAACTTCCTTCAGACATTCCAAAGTTTGAGGGTAAGAATGGAGAGGATCCTGGTGAACACGTTACTACCTTTCACCTTTGGTGCTCATTGAATTCACTGAACCATGATATCATTAGATTACAATTGTTTCAATGCACTCTCATTGGAGTTGTCTCACAATGGTACATTGAGCTACCTAGGGGGACATATGGGTCATTTAATCAGTTTGTGGTAGCCTTTCTCAACCAATTTCAATTTCCCATTTGTTATGATGCTGGCCTCAAACTCTTGTTGACTTTAYGCCAGGACACCACCACTCACATCTCAGATCATATCCAGGAATGGCGTAAACGGAGGTGGTTGATTAAGAATCCTATACCAATGGCCTTTCTCCTAGAATGKCTCCTAAAGTCTTTGCACCTTCCTATCTYGAAGGATGTTGCTACTTCTAGGGTCTCCAATGAAKAAGAAGCTATCTTTAGAGCCCAGMAGTTAGATTTAATATATGCTCCATCTGGGATGTTATATCACCTTCTTCTAGAAGCATCGCGGTCAAATTACGATCCTAGGAAAAAACCTGGACCTCATGATGATGGAATTGTAAGGTCCACCAATGTAAATCCTGTAGAATCGACAACAAAGTCTATCGGAGGATCAACTTTGTTAGGATCCTCCAAACCCACCCAGTTGGCGGATGTAAATTCTGTGCAATCGTAGAAAAACCCAAATGGTGACCAACAACCAGACGGGAATAAAAGGAAAGGTCGAAATAATCGTAAGGGTGGCAAAAATAACAATAAACCCAAGGTCAACGATAATAATGGGAAGAAGAATGATAATGTTGGAGAGGGAAAGAAAGATAAACGTAAGGTGAATTTTCCTTGTAAACTTTGTACCCATGACCACCTTACACATTTATGCCCCAAACTCGTGGAGGCTGCAAGGCTTTTAAATCTCCACTGCCCGTTGTGCTGATGAATCCATTCCCACATAACCAACACTTAGCCTCAATCTCTTCGAAAGCCGGAAATGCGCACGGTGGAAGTGAAAACCCACCATCGCGAGATGGCGATAGTGTTTGTATCAATATGGTCGACATGAAAATTGATATAGCCACCCACTCTCGATATTATAGCCCTTCAAAAGTTAGTACCATTCTAGAAGTTAGTACAGATTAAGAAACCATAGCCACCACCTCATATTCTGAAAGGAGTACTTAAGTGCTCTACCCACAATCCTAATGCTAGAGCCGCCCAGAACTACTCTGTTGTTGAAGATCTGGGCCAAACCCCTTGCACGATGTCTTCTTTGGAGGTACTCCAGATGTGTCCATCACAGAGGAATTCCTTAATCTTTTCCTTAGGAGCTCTAGAACCTAGTGGCTAGAAAATTATTAATTTTGACGTCACGGATGTGAAGCCTTGCTTACCCTACCATGTGGCTTTCCAAATCCACGTGGAGTATTCCAAGTATACTATCAAACGAGTAGTTGTTGATGAAGGTGTTTCCACCTGTGTGATGTCCCTGGTCTGTTGGAAAGCTCTTTGTTCTCCGACCCTTTCCAAGTTGTTGAACATGTTGACTGCATTTGATGGTCATTCCTTCTGCACAGTAGAGGTGGAGGTAGAGGTAGTTGATGCACCTCTCAATTATAACTTGTTACTGGGTCACAATTGGACCTATGCTATGGTCGTTGTCGTATCGTTCATCTTCTATATACTTTGTTTTCCTCATCAAGGAGAGATCGTGACTATCGACCAACTATCCTTTGCGTACTCTATTCCTAATGCATATGTTGGATTGTGGATCCCTGTGATTGACAATTCTCAGTCGACAACTGAGAATATCGGTGTCAGAATGTATTCTTCCCTTATGGCTACTTTCAAATTCTCGACACCGATTCACCATGTTTACACCATGTCTAGTAGGCCCACTTCTGCAGGGAGGTCCATTCCTTTCTGCACTTCCTATTTTAGTGATCCATGGACCCTACCTTCTCTGACTTCGTCATGTGAAGGACAGTTGCACGCTGGCATGGCTATGCCACTATCGACAGTGGAGATTATGTATCAAGTTGTTCTTGACTCTTCCGTCGATACTGATGTTGTTACCTCGCAAACGAACGAGGAGGATCTTGTTCTTAGGCCTGTATGGGCCACCTCATTATCTTGTTCGCATGATTTCTTAGATGATACTTCGCCTTCGGAAGAATCCATCCTTGAAGCCATGAATGGTTCTGAGAGACCTTGGGATGATATGCATCATCGATCATATTTTCTCCAAAGTCTTGAAAGAATCGAGCAAGATGAATTTCGGTCTACCTTGAGTGAGATAGTTGATCACGTCATAGTTTCACTTGATACGCACGACATTTATGATGAAGGAAATATGGCGAGTATTTCTCCTACCATATCGATCGATATATCTCATACCCCTGGAAAGATTGAGAATGTAAATATAGGTGTGGATTGTTCGCCAGAAGAAATTATGATCTACACCAATCTCTTCAAAGAATTTTGAGATGTATTTGCTTGTTCATACGAAGAGATGTCAGGGATCGACCCTCGGATTGTCGAACATGAGATTAGAACTTACCTGGATGCTAAACCTATTCAACAACATCTTAGAGCTGTGAATCCTAGGAAGTTCCCTGCTATTAAGGCAGAGGTGGAGAAGCTGCTTAATGTTGGCTTCATCTACCCGGTTCCCTTGACCGAATGGGTATGCAACCCCATTCCTATGGATAAAAAGAAAGGACCCATATGTGTGTGTATGTACTTTCATGACCTGAACAAGGATTGTTCTAAAGATAACTTCCCCATGCCTTTCATTGATCATATTCTCGATGAGTGTGCGGGAAGCGAGATATTTATTTTATGGATGGATTTTCAGGCTATAACTGAATCCAGATCAAACCTGAGGACAAACATAAGATGACATTTATATGTCCTTGGGGTACTTTTGCATACCAAAAAATGCCTTTTGGACTTAAAAACATTAGAGCAACCTTCCAACGTGCCATGACTTTCGCCTTTCATGATCTTAAGCACATAGTCGAAGCTTGCCTACCTGGATGATCTTGTTGCTCACTCTCGCAAGAGAGTGGATCATATTATACACCTTCAGCTAGTTTTTGAAAGAAGTTGTTACCAAAGAATCTGGTTAAACCCTCATAAATGCATCTTTTGCGTTAAGTCTGGTCGTCTCTTAGGTTTTTTAGTTTCCGAGACTGGGATCATGGTAGTTCCTCTTAAGGTTGAGGCAATACTTTAGTTTCCTCCGTTGTGCACAATTAGACAACTTCAAGGTTTACAGGGGAAAGCTAACTTTCTACATCCTTTCATAGTGAATTATGCCAATATCACTAAGGGTTTCATGTGCCTCTTAAAGAAAGAAACCCCATTTATTTGGGATGAGTGAGCCCAGGAGTATTTTGACGCTTTGAAGAATGCCTTGGTATCGACCCCTCTACTGAAATATCCTGATTACAGTAGATATTACCTATTGTATATTTCCACGTCTGCAGAGACAATTGGTATGGTTATAGTTTAGGAGGATGATGAGCTCCATGAGCACATCATCTACTATCTTAGTCAAAATTTAGTTGGTCCTAAGCTTAATTACTCTCACATTGAAAATATAGCTTTGGCTACCATTCACACAGTCCAACGCTTATGTCACTATATATTACTTTGCACGACTACGGTGGTTTTCGATGTCAATCTGTTTCAATATGTCCTTACAATACATATCATCGGAGGGAAATATAATAAATGGATTTTCATCTTACAAGAATTTGATCTCGACTTCGCTTCATCCAAGTCCAAGAAATCGTTAGTTTTTGTAGAGTTAATATCCGATTTTCCATGATTAGATGAGGATGTTATCCATGTTGATTCATTTGCGGATAAACACATTTTCCTTGTATCGTTGTCCGACCCATGGTATGGAGACATTGTTTTATATCTTCAAANACCATTCTAGAAGTTAGTACAGATTAAGAAACCATAGCCACCACCTCATATTCTGAAAGGAGTACTTAAGTGCTCTACCCACAATCCTAATGCTAGAGCCGCCCAGAACTACTCTGTTGTTGAAGATCTGGGCCAAACCCCTTGCACGATGTCTTCTTTGGAGGTACTCCAGATGTGTCCATCACAGAGGAATTCCTTAATCTTTTCCTTAGGAGCTCTAGAACCTAGTGGCTAGAAAATTATTAATTTTGACGTCACGGATGTGAAGCCTTGCTTACCCTACCATGTGGCTTTCCAAATCCACGTGGAGTATTCCAAGTATACTATCAAACGAGTAGTTGTTGATGAAGGTGTTTCCACCTGTGTGATGTCCCTGGTCTGTTGGAAAGCTCTTTGTTCTCCGACCCTTTCCAAGTTGTTGAACATGTTGACTGCATTTGATGGTCATTCCTTCTGCACAGTAGAGGTGGAGGTAGAGGTAGTTGATGCACCTCTCAATTATAACTTGTTACTGGGTCACAATTGGACCTATGCTATGGTCGTTGTCGTATCGTTCATCTTCTATATACTTTGTTTTCCTCATCAAGGAGAGATCGTGACTATCGACCAACTATCCTTTGCGTACTCTATTCCTAATGCATATGTTGGATTGTGGATCCCTGTGATTGACAATTCTCAGTCGACAACTGAGAATATCGGTGTCAGAATGTATTCTTCCCTTATGGCTACTTTCAAATTCTCGACACCGATTCACCATGTTTACACCATGTCTAGTAGGCCCACTTCTGCAGGGAGGTCCATTCCTTTCTGCACTTCCTATTTTAGTGATCCATGGACCCTACCTTCTCTGACTTCGTCATGTGAAGGACAGTTGCATGCTGGCATGGCTATGCCACTATCGACAGTGGAGATTATGTATCAAGTTGTTCTTGACTCTTTCGTCGATACTGATGTTGTTACCTCGCAAACGAACGAGAAGGATCTTGTTCTTAGGCCTATATGGGCCACCTCATTATCTTGTTCGCATGATTTCTTAGATGATACTTCGCCTTCGGAAGAAGCCATCCTTGAAGCCATGAATGGTTCTGAGAGACCTTGGGATGATATGCATCATCGATCCTATTTTCTCCAAAGTCTCGAAAGAATCGAGCAAGATGAATTTCGGTCTACCTTGAGTGAGATAGTTGATCACGTCATAGTTCCACTTGATACGCACGACATTTATGATGAAGGAAATATAGCAAGTATTTCTCCTACCATATCGATCGATATATCTCATACCCCTGGAAAGATTGAGAATGTAAATATAGGTGCGGATTGTTCACCAGAAGAAATTATGATCTACATCGATCTCTTCAAAGAATTTTGAGATGTATTTGCTTGTTCATACGAAGAGATGTCAGGGATCGACCCTCGGATTGTTGAACATGAGATTAGAACTTACCTGGATGCTAAACCTATTCAACAACATCTTAGAGTTGTGAATCCTAGGAAGTTCCCTGCTATTAAGGCAGAGGTGGAGAAGCTGCTTAATGCTGGCTTCATCTACCCGGTTCCCTTGACCGAATGGGTATGCAACCCCATTCCTATGGATAAAAAGAAAGGACCCATCTGTGTGTGTATGTACTTTCATGACCTGAACAAGGCTTGTCCTAAAGATAACTTCCCCATGCCTTTCATTGATCATATTCTCGATGAGTGTGCGGGAAGCGAGATATTTATTTTATGGACGGATTTTCAGGCTATAACTGAATCCAGATCAAACCTGAGGACAAACATAAGATGACATTTATATGTCCTTGGGGTACTTTTGCATACCAAAAAATGCCTTTCGGACTTAAAAACATTAGAGCAACCTTCCAACGTGCCATGACTTTCGCCTTTCACGATCTTAAGCACATAGTCGAAGCTTGCCTACCTGGATGATCTTGTTGCTCACTCTCGCAAGAGAGTGGATCATATTATACACCTTCATCTAGTTTTTGAAAGAAGTTGTTACCAAAAAATCTGGTTAAACCCTCATAAATGCATCTTTTGCGTTAAGTCTGGTCGTCTCTTAGGTTTTTTAGTTTCCGAGACTGGGATCATGGTAGTTCCTCTTAAGGTTGAGGCAATACTTTAGTTTCCTCCGTTGTGCACAATTAGACAACTTCAAGGTTTACAGGGGAAAGCTAACTTTCTACATCCTTTCATAGTGAATTATGCCAATATCACTAAGGGTTTCATGTGCCTCTTAAAGAAAGAAACCCCATTTATTTGGGATGAGTGAGCCCAGGAGTATTTTGACGCTTTGAAGAATGCCTTGGTATCGACCCCTCTACTGAAATATCCTGATTACAGTAGATATTACCTATTGTATATTTCCACGTCTGCAGAGACAATTGGTATGGTTATAGTTTAGGAGGATGATGAGCTCCATGAGCACATCATCTACTATCTTAGTCAAAATTTAGTTGGTCCTAAGCTTAATTACTCTCACATTGAAAATATAGCTTTGGCTACCATTCACACAGTCCAACGCTTATGTCACTATATATTACTTTGCACGACTACGGTGGTTTTCGATGTCAATCTGTTTCAATATGTCCTTACAATACATATCATCGGAGGGAAATATAATAAATGGATTTTCATCTTACAAGAATTTGATCTCGACTTCGCTTCATCCAAGTCCAAGAAATCGTTAGTTTTTGTAGAGTTAATATCCGATTTTCCATGATTAGATGAGGATGTTATCCATGTTGATTCATTTGCGGATAAACACATTTTCCTTGTATCGTTGTCCGACCCATGGTATGGAGACATTGTTTTATATCTTCAAAACTTGAATTTCTCTCAGCATCTCTCACGAGATGATYGACGTCGTGTTAGATACCAAGTCAAAAAGTATACCATCTTCGGTGACACTTTATATCGCCGAGGAGTAGATAAYATATTCTGTCATTKCTTAACTCACAAGGAAGCCGAGTCAGTCCTAAATGATTGCCACAAAGGGGCTTGCGGTAGTCATTTATGCGGGCTTGCGACATCGCAAAAATAMTGCGAGTTGGTTATTTCTGGCTTACTATCTTTAAAGATTGTATCGAAGCGGTTAGGAAGTGTCACCCCTTCTGAAAAATGTGCCCGCATCCATCCCCTCTTCACCCAGTCATTACCATCGGTCCCTTCACCAAGTGGTGGGTAGATTTCGTTGATTGCAACCCAACTTTTGCTAGGCATAAACACATTATCATGGCCGTCGAAAGTTTACTAAGTGGGTTGAGGCCATGCCTACCATAAAATCCGATGGGAAGACTGCAACCTTCTTTGTGTTCAACTAAATTATCACTTGGTTCGATATCCCGGGTGAGATTGTCACTTATCATGGCAGTCACTTTTAGAATGAGATGATGGTAGAACTAGCATCTAAGCTGGGGTTTAGACATGGTCATTCATCCCCTTACTACCCCCAAGAAAATGGGTAGGTAGAGGTCATCAACAAGTCTCTCAAGACCATTTTGAAAAAAATTGTTAATCGGAGTAATTCCAATTGGCACATCATGCTATATCCCCCTCTTTGGGCATACCGAACCTTGATTAAGACTGCCATCATTTTTTCCCCTTTTCAGTTAGTGCATGGTGCGGAGTCGATCCTTCCTGTTGAATGTGAAATCCCTTCTCTCAAGTTGGTTGTCGATCTCCTACCTAACACTTTAGATTTAGAGTGACGCCTTGTGCACCTAGAGAGTCTTGATGAGCAGCATCGAGATGCCTTTACGGTTATTGAGGAAAACAAGAAATGTGTCAAGGTTCAGTATGACAAGTTTGTTTTTCCCTGGTTGTATGTTGAGGGTGACTTGGTTCTCTTGTATGATCAAGCCAAAGAACCGCTAGGGGCAGGCAAGTTTAAACCCATGTGGCACAGTCCTTACATCGTGCGATGTGTCCTAAAAAAGGAGCCTACGAATTAGAAGATTATGAAGGGAATAAGTTGGTCGAGCCCAAAAATGGGCTCTACTTGAAAAGTTACTACGCTTGAGCCCTAGGCTTGGGTGGATCTCTTTGTATACTAATGTAAATTTAGTGTATATACATCTCTTTTCTCCTTTTCTTTTGTCTTTAGCTTTCTTATCGAGTTTTCCCTTTGTTGGTCTACTGGTCTTCAGTCTACCTAGGATTCACAGACAGAGTCTTCGGTTTACCTAGGATTCACAGATGGAGTCTTCGATCTACCTAGGATTTGCAAACGGAGTCTTCGGTCTACCTAGGATTCGTATATGGAGTCTTCGGTCTATCTAGGATTCGCAGACGAAGTCTTCAGTCTCTCTAGAATTCGCAGACGGAGTCTTCGATCTCCCTAGGATTCACAAACGAAGTCTTCGGTCTATCTAGTATTTGCAGATGGAGTCTTCTGTCTACCCAGGATTCGCAGACGGAGTTTTCGGTCTACCCAGGATTCGCATACGGAGTCTTTAGTCTACCCAGGATTCGCAGACGGAGTCTTTGGTCTACCCAAGATTCACAGACGAAGTTTTTGGTCTACCTAGGATTCACAGACGGAGTCTTTAGTCTACCCAAGATTCGTAGACGGAGTCTTTGATCTACCCAAGATTCCCAGATAGAGTCTTCGGTCTACCCAGGATTCGCAGATAGAGTCTTCGGTCTACCTAGGATTCGTAGACGAAGTCTTTGGTCTACCCTAGATTCGCAGACAGAGTCTTCAGTCTACCTAAGATTCATAGATGGAGTCTTCGGTCTACCCAGGATTCACAGACAGAGTCTTCAGTCTACCTAGGATTTGCAGATGGAGCCAATCGTCATACATAGAACTTGGCTTCCGCCACTTGGGTGGTTTACTCACCCGAGGGTCTGTTGGTATCTTTAGGTGGCGCATGCCTAGGGCCATTCACGAAAAATGTGGTCGAATATAGTGTCGTCATAGAAATTTTTCACGATGCTATCTTGCACGACATTCACTCTTTAGAAGTTCGCCTGGATTCCCAGTTAGTAGTATGTTATTTGAACGGTTGTTACCGCGTGTGGGATCTTACTTTACTCCATCAATTCCTATGGGTACATAATTTATCACTAATGTAAATTTATCACAATTTGATTTTATTACATATTATCACATTCCTAGAAGTTCTAATCTTGTATCCGATGCCTATGCTAATAACGTTTTAGATTGGCATTTGTCACATTAATAAAGCAAAGAAAACCATTAAATCAATGTACACATTGTAAGATATAAGTAAAGCCGAAGATCCCTTTTTTATATATTTCAAAATATGG
>JZKD02S1464026.1:151391-180186 GCA_000966675.3 Picea glauca
GACTCTATCCGCTTCTCCTCCCACCGCCTCATCTCCCTAGTTCCACGTCTGCAATTACACAAGTATCTACTTAATATTTAAACACCATTCAAAAAAATATTTTTGTTCCCTAAATACAAAAATACAAAAAAAAATGAAATACGTAAAAACTTGTTACCTATATCACTGTAGGCAGCCCCTGGTGGAAGTGGTATATCAAGATCTCCTCTGAAATCGATCCCCACATAGGGATAGTCATCTAGAGCAATGATTTGTCGTCGCCACCAGAAGAACAAATCATCATTGTAGGGCATTGATACCCTACCTCCCCCCTGCCATCTCATGACCTCGATCCACCACACCATGGCTAGATCGCGTGGTTCTCTAGGAAGGATCTCCACTCTAGGTCCTAAACTTGGAACCCGCTCGAAAACAAAACTGCAAAGAATAGAGGCAAACCTGAAGTTTCTCTTACAACCATGTTTTCACTCTGTCAATTGACCCTTCATATTGGTCAGCAGTGAGGTACACCAGTCCTAGACAATGGGCCGAGAACACTCTACTACGTAAAACATAAGCGGTCTCAAGCCTTGATGCAACGAGGCCGAACCTATGATCCTGGTAAGCATGAGTACTATGATCTTCAAACTGAGAATACTTATTGCCCGGAAGGGGACTTGACTTCCCACATTGGGAGTCCCTTCTACAAAGTGGGCATCGATATACTCCTCGATCTTCATCCCACTCCCTACTCCGCGTGACTTGAGGTTCACAAACTCCCCTCGGCATGATAGACCAATCAAGAAGTAGATGTCCTCTACTTCGATCCTCAATGGTTGTCCATCAAGGATAAATCTCTTGCTATCAGGGTCCCAATAACCCACCAACATCTCCAACAACCTCACTTGGGCCCTCATTCCTTTGAGAGCCCAAAATTTGTACAAACCACATCTTTTTAAAGCCGCTTGGGCCACATGAAGAAATTGAGTAAAGTTAATGAAAGAGACTCGAAACCCTGCAAAATCATCGACCTCCATCATTGATCTCGCGCTAATTCTTAAAGCCATGTCACCTTCTGATGTGGGTTATACATGTTGATTAGGAAATCAGTGTCCATGTTCCCACCCAGTTTTGGAAAACCCCACTACTCTTTGGCATATTCATGATACGAATATTCATCGTTGAAGGTCGATTATGATCATCCTCCACTTTTGGGTTTTGAACCTTAAAACTATTATATTTTGCTCTATTTCCATCCATGGTTACAAGCAAAGAGAAAATTTATGTATTCCCACAAAGATAAAGTTTGTGTATACTTTCTATCGCTTTATACCTATTAGAGGTGGATTTTGATGAACAGTAGTATCTCCACTTCTGTTAGATACCAAGCCAAAAAGTATACCATCATCGGTGACACTTTATATTACTAAGGAGTAGACAATATCTTCTGTCGTTTCTTAACTAACGAGGAAGTCGAGTCAGTCCTAAACGATTGCCACAAAAGGGCTTGTGGTGCTCACTTATCTAGGCTTGCGACAACCCAAAAAATCCTGCGAGTCGGTTATTTCTGGCCTACTATATTTAAAGATTCTATCGAAGTGGTTAGGAAGTGTCACCCCTACCAGGTCTTCACTTGAAAAATGTGCTCGCATCCATCCCCTCTTTACCCAGTCATTACCATTGGTCCCTTCACCAAGTGGAGGATAGATTTCGTCGATTTCAACCCAACTTCTATTGGGGGCATCAACACATTATCGTGGTCATCGAATACTTTAATAAGTGGGTCGAGGCCATGCCTACCATAAAATCCGATGGGAAGACTACAGCCTTCTTCGTCTTCAACCAAATTATCGCCTGGTTCGATATCCCGAGTGAGATTGTCACTTATCATGGAAATCACTTTCAAAATGAGATGATGGTTGAACTAGAATCTAAGTTGGGGTTTAGACATGGCCATTCATCCCCTTATTACCCCCAGGAAAATGGGTAGTTAGAGGTCGTCAACAAGTCTCTCAAGACCATTTTGAAAAAAACTATTAGTCAGAGTAATTCCAATTGGCACATCATGCTATATCCCGCGCTTTGGGCATTCCGAAACACGGTTAAGACTACCACTAGTTTTTCCCCTTTTCAGTTAGTGCACGGTGCGGAGTCAACCCTTCCTGTTCAATGCAAAATCACTTCTCTCAAGTTGGCAGTCGAGCTCCTACCTGACACTTCATATTTAGAGCGATGCCTTGCGCACCTAGAGAGTCTTGAAGAACAGCGTCGAGACACCTTTACGGCTATCTAGGAAAACAAGAAACATGTCAAGGTTCAGTACGACAATTTTGTTTGTCCCTGGTTGTATGTTGAGGGTGACTTGGTCCTCTTGTATGATCAGGCCAAAGAACCGCTAGGGGCAGGCAATTTTAAACCCATGTGGCACGGTCCTTACATTGTGCAATGTGTCCTAAAAAAAGGATCCTACGAATTAGAAGATTATCAAGGGAATAAATTGGTCGAGCCTAGAAATGGGCTCTACTTCAAAAGTTACTACGCTTGATCCCTAGGCTTGGGCGGAACTCTTTGTATACTAATGTAAATTTAGTGTATAAACATATATTTTCTCCTTTTCTTTTGTCTTTAGCTTTCTTATTGTGTTTTCACTTTGTTTCTCTACCGATCTTCGGCCTACCTAGGATTCATAGAAGGAGTCTTCGGTCTACCTAGGATTCACAAATGGAGTCTTCGGTCTACCTAGGATTCGTAAACGGAGTCTTCGGTCCACCTAGGATTCGTAGATGGAGTCTTCGTTATACCTAGGATTCGCAGACGGAGTCTTCGGTCTACCTAGGATTCGTAGACGTAGTCTTCAATCTACCTAGGATTCGTAGACAGATTCTTCGGTATACCTAGGATTCGCAAACAGAGTCTTCAGTCTACCTAGGATTCACAGACGGAGTCTACGGTCTACCTAGGATTCACAGACAGAGTCTTCCGTCTACATAGGAATCGTAGATGGAGTCTTTGGTCTCCCTGGGATTTGCAGACAGAGCCAGTCATCATACACGGAACTTGGCTTTCATCGCTTGGGTGGTTTACTCACCTGAGCGTCTGCTGGTATCTTTAGGTGGTGGATGCCTAGGGCCATCCACGAATAATGTGGTTGAATATAGCATCGTCATAGAAATTTTGCGCGACGCTATCTTACATGGTATTCTCTCTTTACAAGTTGGCTTAGATTCCCAGTTCGTAGTATGTTAGTTGAACGGTTGTTACCGCGTGTGGGATCCTACTTTAATCCGTTAATTCCTACGAGTACATCTTTTAGAATGACAATTTGATTTTATTACATATTATCACATTCCTAGAAGTTCTAATCATGTATCCGATGCCTATGCTAATTACATTTTAGTTTGGAATTTGTCACATTAATAAAGTAAAGAAAACCATTAAATCAATGTACACATTGTAAGATATAAGTAAAGACGAAGATCCCTTTTTTATATATTTCAAAATATGGTGTTTATATTACAAAATTGGGGCTAAAACCCTCGATACACATATACAGTTGGTATCCATATCCCACGATATATACACCTGTGGCACCATATGTGTGTCATAGTAGCAAACCACGGCATTTGTGAGACACGGGAAGAGTTGTACCCATGCTCTATGTACACCAACCACCTGTCGCTGCATACCTGAACCATAGGAATCTTTTGTGTCAAATGAAACAGGTTACCCTACACATTCTATAGGACTCTATCCACTTCTCCTCCTATTGCGTCATCTCCTCGGTTCCACATCTGCGATTACACAAGTATCTAGTTAATATCTAAACACCATTCAAAAAAATATTTTTGTTCCCTTAATAAAAAAATACAAAAAAAATGAAATATGTAAAAACTTGTTACCTATATCATCGTAGGCAGCCCCTGGTGGAAGTGGCATATCAGGATCTCCTCTGAAATTGATCCCCGCATAGGGATGGTCATCCAAAGCAATGATTTGTCACTGCCACCAGAAGAAAAAATCATCATTGTAGGGTGTTGATACCCTACCTCCCCCCTGCCATCTCATGACCTCAATCCACCACAACATGGCTGGATCATGTGATTCTCTAGGAAGGATCTCCACTCTAGGTCCCAAACCTCGAACCCACTTGAAAAAGAAACTACACAAAATAGAGGCAAACTTGAAGTTTCTCTTACTCCCTTGTTTGCATTATGTCAACTAACCCTTCATATTGGTCGGCAGTGAGGTACACCAGTCGTAGACAATGGGCCTAGCACACTCTACTGCGTAAAAAATAAGCGGTCTTGAGGCTTGATGCAATGAGGCCAAACCTATGATCCTGGTAAGCATGAGCACTATGATCTTCAAACTGAGATTATTTATTTCTCGGATGGGGACTTCACTTGCCACCTTGGGAGTCCCTTCTACAAAGTGGGCATCGATATACTCCTTGATCTTCATCCCACTCCCTGCTCTGGGTGACTTGAGGTTCACAACCTCCCCTGGAAGTGATAGACCATTCAAGAAGAAGATGTCCTCTACTTCGATCCTCAGTGGTTGTCCATCGAGGATAAAGCTCTCGCTATCAGGGTCCCAGTAACCCACCAACATCTCCAACAACCTCACTTGGGCCCTCATTCCTTTGAGAGCCTAAAATTTGTACAAACCACATATTTTTAGAGCCACTTGAGCCAGGTGAAGAAATTGAGTAAAGTTAATGAAAGAGACTCGAAACCCTACAAAATCATCGACCTCCATCATTGATCTCGCGCTAATTCTTGAAGCCATGCCACCTTCTGATGCGAGTTGTACATGTTGATTAGGAAATCAGTGTCCATGTTCCCACCCAGTTCTAGAAAACTCCACTACTCTCTGGCATATTCATGATAAGAATATTCATCGTTGAAGGTCGATTATGATCATCCTCCACTTTTGGGTTTTTAACCTTAAACCTATTAGATTTTGCTCTATTTCCATCCATCGTTACAAGTAAAGAGAAAGTTTATGTATGCCCACATAGAGAAAGTTTATGTATTCTTTCTATCGCTTTATACCTATTAGAGGTGGATTTTTATGAACAATAGTATCTCCACTTCTGTTACTCCCCTGATATTTCCATGGAAAGATGTCTGGTTCGAATTTTATGAAAATATGTCCTGTTTGAATCTAGATATCTTATTAATCTTACTGAGATTTTCCACCCACAAATATGAAAAACCATCTTAAGTTTCTCTACAAAATTTAAAAAGAATAAAAAAATACTCCACATTTTCAAATTTCCCCAATAATACAGTAGCACTTACCTGTCATTCTTGGACTGCGATCATGACAAGCACAAGGAACACATGCAAACATTAACATTCTTCATCTCGATCATTGGGGATATTATGGGGATATTATTGTACCCTTGATAGACAAAGGATTGAGGAGGATTGGGATTATAAACGAGATGAACAAGGGATGTAGAGGTTTCTTAGAAGATTCATAGTTGGCCATTCTCACGTGCAAATATGCTTTGGTTTCATATAATAGAGATATATATGCACAGGGCTTGTTTCATATAATATAGATATATATGTACAGGGCTCGTTTCGTATAATATAGATATATATGTACAGGGTTTGCCTCTCTATGAATGGACTTCCCTTCCCATTTTCCTTTGCTTCCCGGAAGGTTATACACATATTGATACCTCCACGCATCAAGTTGTAAACGGATTATGTATAAAATATTATCGTAGTCTAAACGTTCTAACTATTGGTTTTTTTTGGTGACTTTTTTCGTTTGATTTTGCCTGAAATCTAGTGAGGAATGGTTGGATATGTAGATTTGAGTGGCTAAGTTTGTATAATCAGAGTGCCTCATAGGTTTTTCAGCATGCTAAATCTATTTATGCATTCAAAAATACAATTTAAACAACAGAAATAGCCATTTTGTCCAGATTTACATCACCGGATTCCGACCAAAAAACCTAAAAATTGGAATGTTAGCCAACGCCTACAAGATTTGACAAGTTGCAATCCAAATATTATTTATAAAAAATTGATTAAAATATAAAATAGAAATAAGTATTACATAATAGAGTTCCACTTTATTCCATATATTCAATTCCAATTTAATAGATAATAGAGTTGTATCCAATTCCATAAATTCAACACTGTAATTTCTCTATCCATTGTCAATAGCGTATCTGAGTACAATCTGGTGAGTGGAGTGATCACCTATTCGAGCATGCAATAGATCTCAAACAACCCTAATTCCGAGATCACACATATATTACAATAAAAATCCCAACCCCAATAGAATTAATGAACTCAAAAGTTTTTATTATGATCTAAATTTATACTACATGCTCACTATGCAAGAAAACTCTAGAAATTCCAAAAACAAAATCATTGCTTCAACTATAGTTTCACATTCTTCCATTTCATCACATGACACTTTTAACGAACATGAATGTTCCTTCTAACTGTTATGAAGATATCTCATGTTTTTGGAATAACCAAGAACTTCTCATCACGAGGTATTCATTCAGTAATGTCTTATGTTAGCACTGAGATTCATCCTTAGACTGTGAGAGGATAAGCCCAGTACCCATCAGAATGTTTGGTGGATGTTGGTTTTATGAGTGGAGGTCAAATGGACAAAACTCAGTACAAGAATTATATTAATCATAGAAACTGGACAAGCAATGTGTTATAGCAAGATTTGCCTCACCATTGCTATCTTGCACAGAGGGCCTTTTTCCATTTCCCTATGCAGGCTTATCATCCATTTTTTTATGAATCCAGAGCTAAAAATACACACTTTTCCACATATACACGCCCTATCAGCTATACATCAAGCGTATATGCAGGCTGCTCCACTACAACCCGCGTACATCGGGATTTGTGCCAGAAAATACAAAAATGGAGTCGGGTTTCCATGTCACGACATGAGATCTCTAATCTTTGGCCTTCCATATACTAGAAACGTTACAACTCGACCCTTCAGTTTCATTTTGAAGGCTATAAGAGCACAATTCCGAGCTATGAAAAAGAGGAGAACGCATTCAACTTTGAGAGAAAAGTTACTTTGGATAAATTACTTCATATTGAGTCTGCATCCCTTTGTCCCTCAAGTCTGAACATAGTGCTTAGCCCCCAAGCTCTTTCCCTATTGTTGACAGAACCTCATTGTCTCTCTCCTTTGAGCTTGCCTTTGGTGGAGGATTGAAGTGGTGGAGGCCCAGTTGGAAGGAACTTGGTTTCAAACCATGCCGAAACGGAAGTCTGTAATGTTGTCACTTATGTTGATCAATTACTAATAGAAATACTCCTCTGGTATCGTGCAAATATATGATTATTATCCATGGGCATATTTGTAATGTTTATTAATGGATTATGTTATCTAATGTGCTAACCCCTTTATATTATCACCATGTACTTGCTATGCTTGTTTTTTAAGAACTTATTGCAGGTATAAAGCTTTGCGTCGAAGTGCTCAATGGTGGAACATCATCGAACAGTGGATTTAGGTAGGCCTCTTTATTATATTGCACCTTAGTTTATATAGCATACAATGGAATTGAGCTGATTTCTGCATTCATACCTGTCTATTGTGGTTTACCCTTGGCCATAGAGAGTTTTTCCCTCGTAACAGAAACGACGACTCCACTGGGGAGAGATCTTCCTTCTATGGGTTGACGTACTTTTTCTTCTTGCATTGCTCTTTTTCCTTTGTGTTTCTTATCATATCACTGCTTGACAGTTTTTGTTCAGTCTAGGTCAGAGTTTTCAACCCTTTTACCCTTGCCTAGCCTTGTTTTCAAGCCTGTATGCACCCTATTGCCTTGACAGTCGCATGCACACTCGTTCTGTCTCACTGCTAGATGCGTGTATATGCCCCATTTCCCTGAAAAGTCACATATACCACTTTCCCTTGCTTGTTTTCTTGGTTTTGTGAATGTTGGGTGGGATTTGATTATTGTTGAGCCTTCTTAGGTGTCTATAGTGAATGTTGAGCTTCTCTGGGTTGACAGGAAACCTGTTGGGAATTGAATTTTTGGGCATAGTCTTTCTCATTGTTTTTCATTCTTGGTTTGTCCTTGAACCTTCGGTTGTTTGCTTGGCTGCTTGATATTCTTCTTGAAGTTATTTCGTTTATACATAGTAGAATTTATATATCAGGTTGCTTTTCAGTCCATGAATTTTCTCTTTAATATATTGAAAATAGAAAAAAATAGGCATTTTGCAATGGTTAGCATTTTTGTCCTTGAACCTTTATCATTAGATTAGTGCATTTAGCAAAAGATTTCATTTTTACTTCTGAATTGCAAAGTTGAAATTGAAAATTACATTGTTTTTATTAGCATATCATTTATTGAAAAGTTAAAGATAGACTTTGCATTATATTCATATTTATCTTCTTGCAGAGTCATAACATCATGAGTTTCGCTTCCATATCCTTTTGAGTAATCATGGCCTATAAAATTTACGCTTTAAACTAAAATTAATTAGTCATGATTTTTATTTTTAGGGTGCACAAACTAGTCTAGGATTTAGTGCCTTGGAATAGGATTTTGTGAGTAAACTTCTCCAAGGCAATTAAATCAACATATGTGTCTAAGACAGGRAGTTGAGAATTCCATTGTATAATTGGTAAKATCAGGAGGCTTCGCTCACACCRGAGTTAATCACGAGGTCGTGCGAGGTTAGTTGAAGGGATAACCCTTGGATACTCACCTAGCGTCAGAGATATTTCTATGGATTTATTCGTATTTGGGGRTCTTTCTAGTACCCATACCTCCGTGAGAGGTGGTGCTTTCAAGGTTTCGGGMTTTGTTACCCTTCCCATACGGTGATCCGGACTGACGACTGCTCATCTTTGCATCGATTATACAGTGGCTTATTAGTTGTTTGACTTAGGTATCTCATAGGTTACCTGCAGGGGTTATTCTGCTTGTATCCTGGGTCAGATAGGGGTCGGACAACACACAGCCTTTATGGAGGATTACCTCTCTGGGGGGATCTGACCGACTGGTTGTTAAGCCCACGAGGGCCTCTATAATTGATTTTTTTACCTCCAAACTTTAGCAGGTTGTCTCAGGTCCCTCTTGGACAAGACATACCTTCTTTAACGAGGGAGGCCACTCGGCCACTTTAGCCCGTTTGCATGCATATTGGTCGTTTGCATTTTTGGTATACTCTTTGACTACTAATTGGCATTGTGATATATATTTATTTTGTAGAGTCATAATTCATCGTGGAGTCAGACCAGATTCCCCGCCGGTCCCGTCGATTGTTACAGTTACCACCAGATTTTGGTTTCTTGCCTTCTAAAAAATGTAGAGTTTTTGAAAATGGTACACACACTTCCACCTTTCAGACTTATGCTTCCACAAGAATGAGTACTGAGTCTAGTCTTCATAACACTGGGAGTTCTTCAACTCCCATACCCACTATAGTTAATGGCACCCCTTCGACTTCTGCAGCCACTACAGTTGCAATGCCAGAGGCTTATACCAGTACTATGGCTCGGCCTGTAGTTAATGCTTCATCTCTTGCCTCTAACCCTTTTGGGGGTTTTGGTCACTCATCAGGTTACAATGTTTAGTCCATCCATATGGATTCTATTCCATTTTCTTATGGTATTCCTAACTTCACTTCACATTTTTCAACTGCCATTCCAGCTACTAGCCCTAACGCTAGCCTTGGACTTGGGGGCACTACACCTCCTTACACTCCTTTTCTGTTTGGTGGTTCTCATATCCCCCAAATGAATCTTAATATAGGAAGTGTTCCTTTTCTAAACCTCGCTTCTAATCCTTTTACAGCCAGATGGAACAACCCAGCTAGAGGACAAGTTCCGCCCTATATCTCTACCTCCTCGGTGTCGATTCCGACCAATACTTTTGGCATGAAGAATCCACTTCAATCCTCCAGGTTCCCACCTGGAGGAGGTTAGTCTTACTCTTTGGGCAACCCCCAACTCGGATCCAATCTGGTTGGGGGAATTTTTAATAACCCCCAGCCTAGATCTAATCTGACTGGGGGCAATTTTCACCATTCTTATCAAAACATTCATCTTGGAATGATGCCCAACCCACCTTATACGAATCAGCCCAGAGGAGGGCCTTATGATTCCGGACAGGGATTTGGTTCTTACCATAATCCTGGGTGGAATGCAGTTCCCAACACACAATATTTCTCGGGAGGATGGGGCCAGATGTCACAACCCCGTCTTCCTTTTCTGGCCACGCTAAATCTCTCATATTTGTCCAAGTTAATGAATGACCCGGTGAGTCATGATCCCACATGGCCCCCTGTCCCCCCCAAACTTCCTTCGTACATTCCAAATTTTGAGGGTAAGAATGGAGAGGATCCTGGTGAATACGTTACTACCTTTCACCTTTGGTGCTCATCGAATTCACTAAACCATGATTCTAATAGATTACGATTATTTCAATACACTCTCATTGGAGTTGTTTCACAATGGTACATTGAGCTACCTAGGGGGACATATGGGTCATTTAATCAGTTGGTGGTAGCCTTTCTCAACCACATTCAATTTCCCATTTGTTATGATGCTTTCCTCGAACTCTTGTCAACTTTACGCCAGGACACTGCCACTCACATCTCAGATCGTATCCAGGAATGGCGTAGACGGAGGCAGTTGATTAAGAATCCTATACCCCTGGCCTTTCTCCTAGAATGATTCCTAAAGTCCTTGCACCCTCCTATCTCAAAGGATGTTGCTACTTCTGGGGTCTCCAACTAAGAAGAAGCTATCTTTAGAGCCCAATAGTTAGATTTAATATATGCTTAGTCTGGGATGTTATATCACCTTCTTCCAGAAGCATCACGGTCAAATTATGATCCTAGGCAAAAAACAGGACCTCATGCCGATGGAATTGTAGGGTCCACCAATGTAAATCCTGCAGACTTGGCAACGAAGTCTGCCAGAGGATCAACTTCGTCAGGATCCTCCAAACCCACCTAGTCGATGGATGTACATTCTGTGCAATTGTCGAAAAAACCAAATGGTGACCAGCAACTAGATGGGAATAAAAGGAAAGTTCGAAACAATCGTAAGGGTGGGAAAAATAACAATAAACCCAAGGACAAACATAATAATGGGAAGCAGAATGATAATGTTGGAGAGGGAAAGAAAGAGAAACATAAGGTGAAGTTTCCTTGTAAACTTTGTATCGATGACCACCTTACACATTTATGCCCCAAACTCATGGAGGATGCAAGGATTTTAAATCTCCACCACCAGTTGTGCTGACAAATCCATTCCCACACAACCAACACTTAGCCTCGAGCTCTTTGAATGCCAAAAATGCACCCGGTCGAAGTCAAAACCCACCGTCGCAAGATGGCGATCATGTTTGTATCAATATGGTCGATGCAAAAATTGATATAGCCACCCACTCTCGAGATTATATCTCTTCAAAATCTAGTACCAGTCTAGAAGCTCCTCCTCCCCCTCTAGAGATGAACTTACAGATTGAGAAATGAGAGCCACTGCCTTATATTCCGAAAGGAGTACTTAAGCGCTCTACCCACAATCCTAATGCTAGAGCCNTTGTCTCAGGTCCCTCTTGGACAAGACATACCTTCTTTAACGAGGGAGGCCACTCGGCCACTTTAGCCCGTTTGCATGCATATTGGTCGTTTGCATTTTTGGTATACTCTTTGACTACTAATTGGCATTGTGATATATATTTATTTTGTAGAGTCATAATTCATCGTGGAGTCAGACCAGATTCCCCGCCGGTCCCGTCGATTGTTACAGTTACCACCAGATTTTGGTTTCTTGCCTTCTAAAAAATGTAGAGTTTTTGAAAATGGTACACACACTTCCACCTTTCAGACTTATGCTTCCACAAGAATGAGTACTGAGTCTAGTCTTCATAACACTGGGAGTTCTTCAACTCCCATACCCACTATAGTTAATGGCACCCCTTCGACTTCTGCAGCCACTACAGTTGCAATGCCAGAGGCTTATACCAGTACTATGGCTCGGCCTGTAGTTAATGCTTCATCTCTTGCCTCTAACCCTTTTGGGGGTTTTGGTCACTCATCAGGTTACAATGTTTAGTCCATCCATATGGATTCTATTCCATTTTCTTATGGTATTCCTAACTTCACTTCACATTTTTCAACTGCCATTCCAGCTACTAGCCCTAACGCTAGCCTTGGACTTGGGGGCACTACACCTCCTTACACTCCTTTTCTGTTTGGTGGTTCTCATATCCCCCAAATGAATCTTAATATAGGAAGTGTTCCTTTTCTAAACCTCGCTTCTAATCCTTTTACAGCCAGATGGAACAACCCAGCTAGAGGACAAGTTCCGCCCTATATCTCTACCTCCTCGGTGTCGATTCCGACCAATACTTTTGGCATGAAGAATCCACTTCAATCCTCCAGGTTCCCACCTGGAGGAGGTTAGTCTTACTCTTTGGGCAACCCCCAACTCGGATCCAATCTGGTTGGGGGAATTTTTAATAACCCCCAGCCTAGATCTAATCTGACTGGGGGCAATTTTCACCATTCTTATCAAAACATTCATCTTGGAATGATGCCCAACCCACCTTATACGAATCAGCCCAGAGGAGGGCCTTATGATTCCGGACAGGGATTTGGTTCTTACCATAATACTGGGTGGAATGCAGTTCCCAACACACAATATTTCTCGAGAGGATGGGGCCAAATGTCACAACCCCGTCTTCCTTTTCTGGCCACGCTAAATCTCTCATATTTGTCCAAGTTAATGAATGACCCAGTGAGTCATGATCCCACATGGCCCCCTGTCCCCCCCAAACTTCCTTCGGACATTCCAAAGTTTGAGGGTAAGAATGGAGAGGATCCTGGTGAATACGTTACTACCTTTCACCTTTGGTGCTCATCGAATTCACTAAACCATGATTCTAATAGATTACGATTATTTCAATGCACTCTCATTGGAGTTGTTTCACAATGGTACATTGAGCTACCTAGGGGGACATATGGGTCATTTAATCAGTTGGTGGTAGCCTTTCTCAACCACTTTCAATTGCCCATTTGTTATGATGCTTTCCTCGAACTCTTGTCAACTTTACGCCAGGACACTGCCACTCACATCTCAGATCGTATCCAGGAATGGCGTAGACGGAGGCGATTGATTAAGAATCCTATACCCCTGGCCTTTCTCCTAGAATGATTCCTAAAGTCCTTGCACCCTCCTATCTCAAAGGATGTTGCTACTTCTGGGGTCTCCAACTAAGAAGAAGCTATCTTTAGAGCCCAATAGTTAGATTTAATATATGCTTAGTCTGGGATGTTATATCACCTTCTTCCAGAAGCATCACGGTCAAATTATGATCCTAGGCAAAAAACAGGACCTCATGCCGATGGAATTGTAGGGTCCACCAATGTAAATCCTGCAGACTTGGCAACGAAGTCTGCCAGAGGATCAACTTCGTCAGGATCCTCCAAACCCACCTAGTCGATGGATGTACATTCTGTGCAATTGTCGAAAAAACCAAATGGTGACCAGCAACTAGATGGGAATAAAAGGAAAGTTCGAAACAATCGTAAGGGTGGGAAAAATAACAATAAACCCAAGGACAAACATAATAATGGGAAGCAGAATGATAATGTTGGAGAGGGAAAGAAAGAGAAACATAAGGTGAAGTTTCCTTGTAAACTTTGTATCGATGACCACCTTACACATTTATGCCCCAAACTCATGGAGGATGCAAGGATTTTAAATCTCCACCACCAGTTGTGCTGACAAATCCATTCCCACACAACCAACACTTAGCCTCGAGCTCTTTGAATGCCAAAAATGCACCCGGTCGAAGTCAAAACCCACCGTCGCAAGATGGCGATCATGTTTGTATCAATATGGTCGATGCAAAAATTGATATAGCCACCCACTCTCGAGATTATATCTCTTCAAAATCTAGTACCAGTCTAGAAGCTCCTCCTCCCCCTCTAGAGATGAACTTACAGATTGAGAAATGAGAGCCACTGCCTTATATTCCGAAAGGAGTACTTAAGCGCTCTACCCACAATCCTAATGCTAGAGCCGCCCAGAACTACTCTATTGTTGAATATCTGGGCCAAACCCCTTGCGCGATGTTGGCTTTGGAGGTACTCCAGACGTGTCCATCATAGAGGAATGCCTTACTCTCTTCCTTATGATCTCTAGAACCTAGTGGCTCAAAATTTATCAATTTTGACGTCACGTATGGAAAGCCTTGCTTACCCTACCACGTGCCTTTCCAAATCCACATGGAGTATTCCAAGTATACTATCAAACGAGCAGTCATTGATGAAGGTGTTGCCACCTGCATGATGTGCCTGGTCTGTTGGAAAGCTCTCGGTTCTCCGACCATTTCCAAGTCGTCGAACATGTTGACTGCATTTGACGATCATTCCTTTCAGCCTCATGGTATTCTCCCCGCCTTTTCGATCTAGATAGGTTTGCAGACTGTAGAGGTGGAGGTAGAGGTAGTTGATGCACCTCTAGATTATAATTTGTTAGTGGGTCGTAATTGGACCTATGCTATGGTCGTTGTCGTATCATCTATCTTCTGTATACTTTGTTTTCCTCATCAAGGGGAGATCATGACTATCAACCAGTTATCCTTTGTGTACTCTAGTCCTAACACATCTGTTGGACTGTTGATCCCTGTGATCGACAATTCTCAATGTATTCTTCCCTTTTGGGTACTTTCGACTTCTCTGCACCGATTCACCATGTTTAAACCATGTCTAGTAGGCTCGCTTCTGTAGGGAGGTCCATTCCTTTCTACACTTCATATTTTAGTGATCCATGGACCCTACCTTCTCTGACTTTGTCGTGTGAAGGATAGTTTCATGCTAGCATGGCTATGCCACTATCGACAGTGGAGATTGCATATCAAGTTGTTCTTCACTCTTCCGTCGATCCTGATCTTGTTACCTCACAGATGAATAAGGAGGATCTTGTTCTTATGCATGTATGGGGCACCTAATTAACTTGTTTGCATGATTACTTAGATGAGACTTCACCTTCGAACAAATCCATCCTCGAAGCCATGAATGGTTCCGAGAGACCTTGGGATGATATGCATCATCGATCCTATTTTCTCCCAAGTCTTGAAAGAATCGAGCAAGATGAATTTCGGTCTACCTTGAGTGAGATAGTTGATCACACTGTAGTTCCACTTGATACGCACGACATTATGCCGAAGGAAATATGGTGAGTATTTCTCCTACCGTCTCGATTGATATCTCTCATACCCTTGGAAAGATTGAGAACGTAAATATAGGTGTGGATTTTTCACCAGAAGAAATTATGATCTACACTAATCTCTTCAAAGAATTTTGAGATGTATTTTCTTGGTCATATGAAGAGATGCCAGAGATTGACCCTCGGATTGTCGAACATGAGATTAGAACTTACCTGGATGCTAAATTTGTTCAACAAAGTCTTAGAGATGTGAATCCTAGGAAGGCCCCTGATATTAAGGCAGAGGTGGAGAAGCTACTTAACGTTGGTTTCATTTGTCCAGTTCCCTTGACCGAATGGGTATCCAACCCCGTTCTGATGGATAAAAAGAAAGGAACCATCCATGTGTGTATGTAATTTCATGACCTGAATAAGGCTTGTCCTAAATATAACTTCCCCATGCCTTTCATTGATCAAATTCTCAATGTGTGTGCAAGAAGTGAGATATTTTATTTTAGGGATGGATTTTCAGGCTATAACCAAATCCAGATCAAACCTAAGCACCAACACAAGATGGCATTTATATGTCCTTGGGGTACTTTTGCATACCAGAAAATGACTTTCGGCCTTAAAAACGTTGGAGAAACCTTCCAATGTGCCATGACTTTCTCCTTTCACGATCTTAAGCACATAGTCGAAGCCTACCTGGATGATCTTGTTGCTCACTCTCGCAAGAGAGTGGATCATGCTATACACCTTCGGCTAGTTTTTGAAAGAAGTTGTTACTATAGAATCAGGTTAAACCCTCATAAATTCATCTTTTGCGTTAAGTCTGGTCATCTCTTAGGATGTTTAGTTTTCGATACCGAGATCATGGTAGATCCTCTTAAGGTTGAGGCAATACTTCAGTTGCCTTTGTTGCGCACAATTAGATAGATTCAAGGTTTAAAGGGGAAAGCTAACTTTCTACGCCATTTCATAGTGAATTATGCCAATATCACTAAGGGTTTCATGTGCCTCTTGAAGAAAGACACCCCTTTTATATGGGATGAGCGAGCCTAGGAGTCTTTTGATGTTTTGAAGAATGCCTTGGTATCGACCCCTCTGCTGAAATCTCCTGATTACAGTAGAGATTACCTGTTGTATATTTCCGCTTCTGCAGATACGAATAGTATGGTTCTAGTTCAGGAGGATGATTAGCTCCATGAGCACATCATCTATTATCTCAGTGGAAATTTAGTCGGTCCTGAGCTTAATTACTCTCACGTTGAAAAGCTATCTTTCGTTGTCGTTCACACAGTCCAACGCTTATGTCACTATATATTACTTTGCACGACTATGGTGGTTGCCGATGTCAATCCATTTCAATACGTTCTTACTAGACGTATCATCGAAGGGAAATATAATAAATGGATTTTCGTCTTACAAGAATTTGATCTCGACTTCGCTTCAGCCAAGTCCAAGAAATCGCTAGTTTTTGTAGAGTTAATATCTGATTTTCCACAATTAGATGAGGACGTTATCCATGTTGATTCCTTTGTGGATGAACACATTTTCTTTGTATCGTCATTCAACCCCTAGTATGGGGACATTGTTTTATATCTTCAAACCTTGAAGTTCACTCAGCATCTCTCGCGAGATGATCGACGGCGTGTTAGATACCAAGCCAAAAAGTATACCATCATCAGTGACACTTTATATTGCCAAGGAGTAGACAATATCTTGCGTCATTTCTTAACTCACGAGGAAGTCGAGTCAATCCTAAACGATTGCCACAAAAGGGCTTGTGGTGCTCACTTATCTAGGCTTGCAACAACCCAAAAAATCCTACGAGTCGGTTATTTTTGGCCTACTATATTTAAAGATTCTATCGAAGTAGTTAGGAAGTGTCACCCCTACCAGGTCTTCACTCGAAAAATGTGCTCGCATCCATCCCCTCTTTACTCAGTCATTACCATCGGTCCCTTCACCAAGTGGAGGGTAGATTTCGTCGATTTCAACCCAACTTCTATTGGGGGCATCAACACATTATCGTGGTCATCGAATACTTTAATAAATGGGTCAAGGCCATGCCTACCATAAAATCTGATGGGAAGACTACAACCTTCTTCGTGTTCAGCCAAATTATCGCCTGGTTCTGTATCCCGAGTGAGATTGTCACTTATCATGGCAATCACTTTCAGAATGAGATGATGGTTGAACTAGAATCTAAGTTGGGGTATATACATGGCCATTCATCCCCTTACTACCCCCATGAAAATGGGTAGGTAGAGGTCATCAACAAGTCTCTCAAGACCATTTTGAAAAAAACTATTAGTCAGAGTAATTCAAATTGGCGCATCATGCTATATCCCGCGCTTTGGGCATTCCGAAAAAAGGTTAAGACTGCCACTGGTTTTTCCCCTTTTCAGTTAGTGCACAGTCCAGAGTCAACCCTTCCTGTTCAATGCAAAATCCCTTCTCTCAAGTTGGTAGTCAAACTCCTACCTGACACTTCAGATTTAGAGCGATGCCTTGCGCACCTAAAGAGTCTTGAAGAACAGCGTCGAGACACCTTTACGGCCATCTAGGAAAACAAGAAACATGTCAAGGTTCAGTACGACAAGTTTGTTTGTCCCTGATTGTATGTTGAGGGTGAATTGGTCCTCTTGTATGATCAAGCCAAAGAACCGCTAGGGGCAGGCAAGTTCCTTAAACCCATGTGGCACGGTCCTTACATTGTGCGATGTTTCCTAAAAAAAGGATCCTATGAATTAGAAGATTATGAAGGGAATAAATTGGTCGAGCCCAAAAATGGGCTCTACTTCAAAAGTTACTACGCTTGATCCCTAGGCTTGGGCGGAACTCTTTGTATACTAATGTAAATTTAGTGTATAAACATATCTTTTCTCCTTTTCTTTTGTCTTTAGCTTGCTTATTGTGTTTTCACTTTTTTTCTCTACCGATCTTCAGCCTACCTAGGATTCATAGAAGGAGTCTTCGGTCTACCTAGGATTCACAAATGGAGTCTTCGGTCTACCTAGGATTCGTAAACRGAGTCTTCGGTCCACCTAGGATTCGTAGATGGATTCTTTGGTCTACCTAGGATTCGCAGACGGAGTCTTCGATCTACCTAGGATTCGTAGACGTAGTCTTCAGTCTACCTAGGATTCGTAGACAAAGTCTTTAGTCTACCTAGGATTCACAAACAAAGTCTTCAGTCTACATAGGATTCGCAGACGGAGTCTACAGTCTACCTAGGATTCACAGACAGAGTCTTCTGTATACCTAGGAATCGTAGATGGAGTCTTTGGTCTCCCTAGGATTTACAGATAGAGCCAGTCGTCATACACGGAACTTGGCTTTCGTCGCTTGGGTGGTTTACTCACCCGAGCGTCTGCTGGTATCTTCAGGTGGTGCATGCTTAGGGCCATCCATGAATAATGTGGTTGAATATAGCATCGTCGTAGAAATTTTGTTCGACGTTATCTCGCATGGTATTCTCTCTTTACAAGTTGGCTTAGATTCCCAGTTCGTAGTATGTTAGTTGAACGGTTGTTACCGCGTGTGGGATCCTACTTTACTCCATTAATTCCTACGAGTACATCTTTTAGAATGACAATTTGATTTTATTACATATTATCACATTCCTATAAGTTCTAATCATGTATCCGATGCCTATGCTAATTACATTTTAGTTTGGCATTTGTCACATTAATAAAGTAAAGAAAACTATTAAATCAATGTACACATTGTAAGATATAAGTAAAGACGAAGATCCCTTTTTTATATATTTCAAAATATGGTGCTTATATTACAAAATTGGAGCTAAAACCCTCCATACACATATACAGTTGGTATACATATCCCACAATATCTACACCTGTGGCATAATATGTGTGTCATAGTAGCAAACCACGACATTTGTGAGACACAGGAAGAGTTGTACCCATGCTCTATGTACACCAACCACCTGTCGCTGCATACCTGAACCATAGGAATCTTTTGTGTCAAATGAAACAGGTTACCCTGCACATTCTATAGTACTCCATCCGCTTCTCCTCCTATCGCCTCATCTCCCTGGTTCCACATCTGCGATTACACAAGTATCTAGTTAATATCTAAACACCATTCAAAAAAATATTTTTTTTCCCTAAATAAAAAAATACAAAAAAATTGAAATATGTAAAAACTTGTTACCTATATCATCGTAGGTGGCCCCTGGTGGAAGTGGCATATCAGGATCTCCTCTGAAATCGATCCCCGCATAGGGATGGTCATCCAAAGCAATGATTTGTCACCGCTGCCAAAAGAAAAACTCATCATTGTAGGGCGTTGATACCCTACCTCCCCCCTGCCGTCTCATGACCTCAATCCACCGCAACATGGCTGGATCACGTGGTTCTCTAGGAAGGATCTCCACTCTAGGTCCCAAACCTCGAACCCACTTGAAAAAGAAACTACACAAAATAGAGGCAAACTCAAAGTTTCTCTTACTCCCCTGTTTGCACTATGTCAACTAACCCTTCATATTGGTCGGCAGTGAGGTACACCAGTCGTAGACAATGGGCCTAGCACACTCTACTGCATAAAAAATAAGCCGTCTCGAGTCTTGATGCAATGAGGCCGAACCTATGATCCTGGTAAGCATGAGCACTATGATCTTCAAACTGAGATTATTTATTTCTCAGATGGGGACTTGACTTCCCACCTTGGGAGTCCCTTCTACAAAGTGGGCATCAATATACTCCTTGATCTTCATCCCACTCCCTGCTCCGGGTGACTTGAGTTTCACAACCTCCCCTCGAAGTGATAGACCAGTCAAGAAGAAGATGTCCTCTACTTCGATCCTTAGTGGTTTTCCATCGAGGATAAATCTCTCGCTATCAGGGTCCCCGTAACCCACCAACATCTCCAACAACCTCACTTGAGCCCTCATTCCTTTAAGAGCCTAAAATTTGTACAAACCACATATTTTTAGAGCCACTTGAGCCACGTGAAGAAATTGAGTAAAGTTAATGAAAGAGACTCGAAACCCTGCAAAATCATCGACCTCCATCATTGATCTCGTGCTAATTCTTGAAGCCATGCCACCTTCTGATGTGAGTTGTACATGTTGATTAGGAAATCAGTGTCCATGTTCCTACCGAGTTCTAGAAAACTCCACTACTCTCTAGCATATTCATGATAAGAATACTCATCGTTGAAGGTCGATTATGATCATCCTCCACTTTTGGGTTTCGAACCTTAAACCTATTAGATTTTGCTCTATTTCCATCCATCGTTACAAGTAAAGAGAAAGTTTATGTATGCCCACATAGAGAAAGTTTATGTATTCTTTCTGTCGCTTTATACCTATTAGAGGTGGATTTTGATGAAGAGTAGTATCTCCACTTCTGTTTCTCCCCTGATCTATCCAGGGTTAACTCAATCAATTGTGACTAAATGTTATTGTATATTTCCATGGAAAGATGTTTGGTTCGAATTTTATGAAAATATGTCTTGTTTGAATCTAGATATCTTATTAATATTACTGAGATTTACCACCCACAAATATGAAAAACCATATTAAGTTTCTCTACAAAATTTAGAAAGAAAAAAAAAATACTCCACATTTTCAAATTGCCCTAATAATACTATAACACTTACCTTCCATTCTTGGACTGCGATGATGACAAGCACAAGGAACACATGCAAACATTAACCTTCTTCATCTCAGTCGCTGGGGATATTGTGGGGATATTATTGGACCCTTGATAGACAAAAGATCGAGGAGGACTGGGATTATAAATGATATATACAAGGGATGTAGAGTTTTCTCAAAAGATTCATAGTTGGTCATTCTCACATGCACATATGCTCTAGTTTCATATAATATAGATATATATGTACAGGGCTCATTTCGTATAATATAGATATATATGTACAGGGCTCGCCTCTCTATGAATGGACTTCCCTTCCCATTTTTCTTTGCTTCCCGAAATCTTATACATGTATTGGTACCTCCACGCATCAACTTGTAAACGGATTATGTATAAAATATTATCATAGTCTAAATGTTCTAACTGTTGGCTATTTTTTGGTGACTATTTTCGTTTGATTTTGCCTGAAATATGGTGAGGACTGGTTGGATCTATAGATTTGAGTGGCGTATATGCAGGTTGCTCCACTATAGCCCGCATACATCAAGATTTGTGCCAGAAAATACAAAAATGGAGTCGGGTTTCCATGTCACGACATGAGATCTCTGATCTTTGGCCTTCCATATACTGGAAATGTTCTAACTCGACCCTTCAGTTGCATTTTGAAGGCTATAAGAGCACAATTCCGTGCTATGGAAAAGAGGAGAAAGCATTCAACTTTGAGAGAAAAGTTACTCTAGAGAAATTACTTCATATTGAGTTTGCATCCCTTTGTCCCTCAAGTCTGAACATAGTGTTCAACCCCCAAGCTCTTTCCCTATTGTTGAGAGAACCTCATTGTCTCTCTTCTTTGAGCTTGCCTTTGGTGGAGAATTGAAGTGGTGGATTGTTGAGAGAACCTCATTGTCTCTCTCCTTTGAACTTTCCTTTGGTGGAGGATTGAAGTGGTCGAGGCCCAGTTGGAAGGAACTTGGTTTCTTGGTTTCGAACCGTGCCGACACACAAGTCTGTAATGTTGTCACTTCTGCTAATCAATTATTAATAGAAATACTGCTTTAGTATCGTGTAAGTATATGATTATTATCCATGGGTATGTTTGTAATGTTTGTTAATGGATTATGTTATCTAATGTGTTAACCCCTTTATATTATCACCATGTACTTTCTATGCATGTTTGTTAAGAACTTATTGTAGGTATAAAACTTTGGGTCTAAGTGCTCAACGACGGAACATCATCGAACGTTGGATATAGGTAGGCCTCTTTCTTATCTTGCACATTAGTTTGTATAGCATACAATGGAATTGAGTTGATTTCTGCAGTCATACCTGCCTGTTGTAGTTTACCCTTAGCCATAGAGAGTTTTTCCCTTGTAATCAAAATGGCAACTCCATTGGGGACAGATATTCCTTCTAAGGGTTGAAGTACCTTTTCTTCTTGCATTTCTCTTTTTCCTTTGTGTTTCTTATTGTATCACTGCTTGAAAGTTTCTGTTCACTCTAGGTCTGAGTTTTCAACCCTTTTACCCTTGTCTAGCCGTCTTTTCAAGACTGTACACGCCTTTTGCCTTGAAAGTTGCATGCACACATGTTCTGTCTCACTGCTAGATGCGTGTATATGCCTTGTTTCCCTGAACAGTAGTATATACCACTTTCCCTTGCCTCTTTGCTTGGTTTAGTGACTGTTGTGTGGGATTTGATGATTTTTTAGCCTTCTTAGGTCTCTATAGTGCTTGTTGAGCTTCTCTGGGTTGACACGAAACCTGTTGGGAATTGAATTTTTGGGCATAGTCTTTCTCATTGTTTTTCATTCTTGGTTTGTCCTTGAACCCTCGGTTGTTTGCTTGGCTGCTTGATATTCTACTTGAAGTTATTTCATTTACACATAGTAGAATTTATATATCAAGTTATTTTTCAGTCCATGAATTTTCTCTTTAATATATTGAAAATACAAAAAAATAGGCATTTTGCATTGGTTAGCATTTTTGTCTTTGAACCTTTATCATTAGCTTAGTGCATTTAGTGAAAGATTGCATTTTTACTTCTGAATTGCAGAGTTGAAGTTGAAAATTGCATTTTTTTTATTAGCATATCATTTATTGAAAAGTTAAAGATAGACTTTGCATTATATTCATATTTATCTTCTTGCAGAGTCATAACATCATGAGTTTCGCTTCCATACCCTTTTGAGTAATCACGACCAATAAAATTTATGCTTTAAACTAAAATTGATTAGTCACGATTTTTTTTTTAGGGTGCACAAACTAGTCTAGGATTTAGTGCCTTGGAATAGGATTTTGTGAGTAAACTTCTCCAAGGCAAATAAATCAACATATCTGTCTGAGGCAAGGAGTTGAGAATTCCATTGTATAATTGGTAAGATCAGGAGGCTCCGCTCACACTGGAGTTAATCATGAGGTCGCGCGAGGTTAGTTGAAGGGATAACCCCTAGATACTCACCTAGCGTCAGAGATATTTCTGTGGATTTATTTGTATTTGGGGATCTTGCTAGTACCCATACCTCCATGAGAGGCGGTGCTTTCAAGGTTTCGGGCTTTGCTACCCTGCACATATGGTGATCTGGACTTATGACTGCTCACATGCGCATCGATTATACAGTGGTTTATTAGTTGCTTGACTTAGGTATCTCATAGGTTACTTGCAGGGGTTATTTTTCTTGTATCTTGGGTCAGACAGAGGTCGGACAACACGCAGCCTTTATGGAGGATTACCTCTCTGGGGGGATCTAATCGACTGGTTGTTAAGCCCACGAGGGCCTCTATAATTGATTTTGTTACCTCCAAACTTTAGCTAGGAGTCTCAGGTCCCTCTTGGACGAGACATACCTTCTTTAGCGAGGGAGGCCACTCGGCCACTTTAGTCCATTTGCATGCATATTGGTCATTTGACTTTTTGGTATACTCTTTGACTACTAGTTGGCCTTACGATATATTTTTAGTTTTTAGAGTCATAAGTCGTCGTGGAGTCGGACCAGCTTCCCCGCCGGTCTCATCGATTGTTATAGTTGCCACCAGATTTCAATTTCTTGCCTTCTAAAAGGTGTAGAGTTTTTATAAGTGGTACACACACTACCGCCTTTCAGACTTGTGGTTCCATGAGAATGAGTACTGAGTCTAGTCTTCAGAAAACTGGGATTTCTTCAACTCCCATACCCAATATAGTTAATGGCACCCCTTTGACTCCTGTAGCCGCTACAGTTTCAGTGTCAGAGGTTTATACCAGTACTATGGCTCAACCTGTATTTAATGCTTCATCTCTTATCTCTAACCCTTTTGGGGGTTTTGGTCACCCGTCGAGTTACAATGTTCAATCCATCCCTATTTCTTTTATTCCATTTTCTTATGGTATGCCTAACTTCACTTTGCAGTTTTCAACTACCATTCCAGCTGCTGGCCCTAACGCTAGCCCCGGACTTGGGGGCACTACACCTCTTTACACTCCTTTTCCATTTGGTGGTTCTCATATCCCCCAAATGAATCCTAATATAGGAAGTGTTCCTTTTCTAAACCTCAATTATAATCCTTCTACGACCGGATGGAACAACCCAATTGGCAGAAAAGTTATGCCCAATATCTCTACCTCCTCGGTGTCAATTCCAACCAATACTTTTAGCATGAAGAATCCACTTCAATCCTCTGGGTTCCCACCTAGAGGAGGTCATTATTACAGTTTGGGAAAACCCCAACCCAGATCCAATCCAGTTGGGGGAAGTTTTCATAACCCCCAGCCTGGATCTAATCCGGCTTGGGGAAATTTTCACAATCCTTATCAGAACATTCCTGTTGGAATGATGCCCAACCCACCTTATACAAATCAGCCCGGAGGAGGGCCTTATAATTTCGAACAGGGCTTTGGTTCTTACCAGAATCCTAGGTGGAATGCAGTTACCAACACACAATCTTTCATGGGAGGATGGGGCCAAATGTCGCAGCCCCGTATTCCTTTTCTAGCCATGCTAAATCTATCAGATTTGTTCAAGTTAATGAACAACCCAGTGAGTCATGATCCCACATGGCCCCCTGTCCCCACAAAACTTCCTTCGGACATTTCAAAGTTTGAGGGTAAGAATGGAGAGGATCTTGGTAAACACGTTACTACCTTTCACCTTTGGTGCTCATCGAATTCACTGAACCATGATTCTATTAGATTACAAGTGTTTCAATGCACTCTCGTTGGAGTTGTTTCACAATGGTACATTGAGCTAACTAGGGAGACATATGGGTCATTTAATCAGTTGGTGGTATCCTTTCTCAACCACTTTCAATTGCCCATTCGTTATGATGTTGGCCTTGAACTCTTGTCGACTTTACGCCAGGACACCGCCACTCACATCTCGGATCATATCCAGGAATGGCGTAGACAAAGGCGGCTAATTAAGAATCCTATACCCCCAACCTTTCTCCTAGAATGGTTCCTAAATTCCTTTCACCCTCCTATCTCAAAGGATGTTGCTACGTTCGGGGTCTCCAACGAAGAAGAAGCTATCTTTAGATCCCAGTAGTTAGATTTAATATATGCTCAGTCTAGGATGTTATATCACCTTCTTCCAAAAGCATCACGGCCAAATTATGATCTTAGGAAAAAAAATGGACCTCATGTCGATGGCATTGTAGGGTCCACCAATGTAAGGCCTGCAGACTTGGCAACGAAGTCTGCTGGAGGATCAACTTCGTCAAGATCCTCCAAACCCACCCAGTCGGCGGATGTACATTCTGTGCAATCGTCGAAAAACCCAAATGGTGACCAGCAACCAAATGGGAATAAAAGGAAAGGTAGAAACAATCATAAGGGTGGGAGAAATAACAATAAACCCAAGGACAAGGATAATAATGGGAAGCGGAATGATAATGTTGGAGAGGGAAAGAAAGAGAAACGTAAGGTGAAGTTTCCTTGTAAACTTTGTACCCATGACCACCTTACACATTTATGCCCCAAACTTGCAGAGGCTGTGAGGATTTTAAATCTCCACCACCCACTTTGTTGATGAATCCATTCCCACACAACCAGCACTTAGCCTTGCTCTTCGAATGCTGAAAATGTGCCTGGTGGAAGTCAAAACCCATCGTCGCAAGATGGCGACATTGTTTCTATCAATATGGTCGACGCAAAAATTGATATATCCACCCGCTCTCGAGATTATAGCTCTTCAAAAGATAGTACCAATCTAGAATCTCCTCCTCCCCCTCCAGAGATGAACTTATAGATTGAGAAACCAAAGCCATCACCTCGTATTCTGAAAGGAGTACTTAAGTGCTCTACCCACAATCATAATGCTAGAGCCACCCAGAACTACTCTATTATTGAATATATAGGCCAAACCCTTTTTGCGATGTCGGCTTTGGGGGTACTCTAGATGTGTCCATCAAAGAGGAATGCCTTACTCTCTGCCTTAGGAGCTCTAGAACCTAGTGGCTCAAAATTTATCAATTTTGATGTCACGAATGTGAAGCCTCGCTTACCATACCATGTGGCTTTCCAAATCCACATGGAGTATTCCAAGCATACTATCAAACAACTAGGCGTTGATGAAGGTGTTTCCACCTACGTGATGTCCCTGGTATGTTGGAAAGCTCTTGGTTCTTTGACCCTTTCCAAGTCGTCGAACATGCTGACTGCATTTGACGATCAATCCTTCTGCCCTCATGGTATTCTCCCCGCCTTTCCGATCCAGTTAGGTGGGAAGATGGTAGAGGTGGAGGTAAAGGTAGTTGATTCACCTCTCGATTATAACTTTTTATTGGGTCACAATTGGACCTATGCTATGGTCGTTGTTGTATGGTCTGTCTTCTGTATACTTTGTTTTCCTCATCAAGGGGAGATCGTGACTATCGACTAGTTATCCTTTGCGTACTCTAGTCCTAACGCATCTTTTGGACCGTCGATCCCTGTGATTGACAATTCTCATTCAGCAAGTGAGAATATCGGTGTCGAAATGTATTCTTCCCTTATGGGTACTTTCAACTTCTCGGCACAGATTCACCACGTTTACACCATGTCTAGTAGGTCCGCTTCTATAGGGAGGTCCATTCCTTTCCACACTTCCTAATTTAGTGATTCATGGACCATATCTTCTGTGACTTCATCGTGTGAAGAACAGTTGCATGCTGGAATGACTATGCCACTATTGACAGCAGAGATTGTGTATCAAGTTGTTCTTGACTCTTCAGTCGATCCTGATCTTGTTACCTCGCAGACGAACGAGGAGGATCTTGTTCTTAGGCCTGTATGGTCCACCTCGTTATCTTGTTCACATGATTTCTTATATGACACTTTGCCTTCAGACAAATCCATCCTCGAATCCATGAATGGTTCCAAGAGACTTTGGGATGATATGCATCATCGATCCTATTTTCTCCCAAGTCTTGAAAGAATCGAGCAAGATGACTTTCGGTCTACCTTGAGTGAAATAGTCGATCACACTGTAGTTGCACTTGATACGCATGAAATTTATGCCAAAGGAAATATAGTGATTATTTCTCCTACTGTCTCGATCGATATCTCTCATACCCCTGGCAAGATTGAGAATGTAAATATAGGTGCAGATTGTTCTCTAGAATAAATTATGATCTACACCGATCTCTTCAAAGAATTTCAAGATGTATTTGCTTGGTCATATGAAGAGATGCCAGAGATCGACCCTCAGATTGTCGAACATGAGATTATAACTTACCTGGATGCTAAAGTTGTTCAACAAAGTCTTAGAGATGTGAATCCTAGGAAGGCCCCTGATATTAAGGTAGAGGTGGAGAAGCTGCTTAACGTTGGCTTCATCTACCCAGTTCCCTTGACCGAATGGGTATCCAACCCCGTTCCAGTGGATAAAAAGAAAGGACCCATCCATGTGTGTATGTACTTTCATAACCTGAACAAGGCTTGTCCTAAAGATAACTTCCCCATGCCCTTCATTGATCAGATTCTTGATGTGTGTGCAGGAAGAGAGATATTTTATTTTATGGACGGATTTTCGGTCTACCTAGGATTCGCAGACGAAGTCTTCAGTCTACCTAGGATTCACATACTGAGTCTTCGGTCTACCTAGGATTCACAAATGGAGTCTTCGGTCTACCTAGGATTTGCAGACAGAGTCTTCGGTCTACCTAGGATTTGTAGACGGAGCTAGTCATCATACACTGAACTTGGCTTTCGCCTCTTGGGTGGTTTACTCACTCGAGGGTCTGCTGGTATCTTCAGGTGGTGCATGCCTAGGGCCATCCATGAATAATGTGGTCAAATATAGTGTCATCTTAGAACTTTTGCGAAATGTTATCTCGCATGGCATTCACCCTTTAGAAGTTTGCCTGGATTCCTAGTTAGTAGTATGTTAGTTGAACGGTCGTTACTGCGTGTGGGATCCTACTTTACTCCGTCAATTCCTATGGGTATGTATTTTAGAATGATAATTTGATTTTATTACATATTATCACATTCCTAGAAGTTCTAATCATGTATCTGATGCCTATGCTAATTGTTTTAGATTGGCATTTGTTACTTTAATAAAGTAAATAAAACCATTAAATGAATGTACACATTGTAAGATATAAGTAAAGCCGAAGATCCCTTTTTTATATATTTCAAAACATGGTGTTTATATTACAAAATTGGGGCTAAAACCCTCAATACACATATACAGCTGGTATACATATCCCACGATATCTACACCTGTGGCACCAGATGTGTGTAATGGTAGCAAACCACGGTGTTTATGAGATGCTGGAAGAGTCATGCCCATGCTCTAGGTACACAAACCACCTATCATTGCATGGCTTCAGGTAGATCCTCTACCTGAACCATAGGAATCCTCTATGTCAAACGAGACAGGTTACCCTGCACGTTCTATAGGAATCTATCTGCTTCTCCTCCCGTCGCCTCATCTCCTTGACTCCACATCTGTGATTACACAAGTATTTAGTTAATATTTAAACACCATTCAAAAAAATATTTTTGTTCGCTAAATAAAAAAATACAAAAAACAATGAAATATGTAAAAACTTGTT
>JZKD02S1464026.1:183440-193466 GCA_000966675.3 Picea glauca
AAAGTTACTCTAGAGAAATTAATTCATATTGAGTTTGTATCCCTTTGTCCCTCGAGTCTGAACACAGTGTTCAACCCCCAAGCTCTTTCCCTATTGTTGAGAGAACCTCATTGTCTCTCTCCTTTGAGATTTCCTTTGGTAGAGGATTGAAGTGGTCGAGGCCCAGTTGGAAGGAACTTGGTTTCTTGGTTACCTGATCCAGACGGTTTGTGATTTCGTTGCCCGATGCTCTCGCAATCGTCGTTTGAATCTTGGAGGTATTTTGGTCCAAATTTCACTATTTGGGTAAAAATCAAAATGATATAGTAATTTTCGATTTTATTACTATTTATAAGCTACTTTTACCCACTTTATATAGTTTCATGCTATTTTTTAACCTAATGGACTAATTCAAGAGTGGTTTTGAGCTGGTTTGTTGTAGTTTTGACTCAAGTTTCTTGCAGATTTCAACGCCATGATTGGTCGTTCGTCACCTCAGGAAGGTATCTTCATAACCTATCATATAGGATAGGTATCCACTCCATCATGTGCATTTTGGCATTATCCTTCGACTACCACCTTTTTACGCCTTAGGTATGAACCCATTTGTTGTGACACAAAACCTTATAGTGTCGCTAATAAATGGTATAGACTTACCAAACATGGGTGCCCTAGTTAGATCCCCTTTGTCATTTGGTGCCCATGTCGAGTTTTTTTTAGGACCAGGAGTCCATTATAACTTTATACATGACCTTATGATGAGCCTCATTTCTCATTCATGCACATGCGGCCTTATTCCCCGCGGACTCCCAAAAATGAGTCTTAGTTAAGCTCTTTTCCGACTCGTCTAAAAACTGAAAAGATTGTCGAGTGATTTGTCCTCTTCACACTCGTTAAACTGGATTTGAAAGGTCATGAGTCTTAGTTAAGCTCTTTTCAAACTCGTTATCAAAAATAGAAAAGATTGTCGAGTGAACTTGTCTTTTTTCACACTCGTAAATTAAATTTGAAAATACGTCTATTTGGCACAAGTTTACCCCCTTTTCGCACCAAGTAGACTAAAAAGACATAAAAAAGGATATTTTTTGGTGTTAAGTTGTGATTTCATCTCATGCCCTTGCTTGCATTTGAGCCTTTATCCGATTCTCGCTTTGCATTATAAACCATTGCCTAAGCAGTTTTTCATCCTCAACCAAGCAGAGCCTTGTTTATATCCTTCGCAATTTGACACCTTATACCCTGGATGAAACATCACCTTGAGTGTCCATCTCCCGCATCCATTTCCTTGCATTAAGCATAGGTACGTTCCACTTTTGGAACTAGTTTTGATTACTTGCGACACTTGTTTCCTTCTATGTATCATAGCATTCATTTGTTATGAAAAAACAAAAAAAAAATGGGTGGGAAGGGAGTACGATATTATAATTGGCAACAATCGTGTCACCTTTGAATAGAGAAAAAAATTATTGAGTCCTTGTATCATCTGAATTTTGGGTTTAGCATGGCCTTAGGAAGATGATCTCGTTACAGAGATTTCTCTACCGACTGGTTACTCTTCCGATCCCTATAGAGGACATTATTGATGCCTCCTACATCTAATAGTCACATCATTGAGACTATGCTACCGGAGTCCACCATATGCCTCATGCTCTTGTTCAACGAAAGTCTATCAACCTGTGTCAGCTACTCCTTAGAAATCTTAACTTTGCATGTCATTCATACCCTCAGTTTGTCTCAGAATCACATGATACTATAGTCTTATCATGCACCCTAGCCCTACTTGCATCATCGGTAGGTCACCTTGAACGCAACAATCAACATTTCTTCATTGATCATTGACTGGGTGGTTTCTTTTATGTTCGACAGAAAGACATCTATTCACACTTTGGGATTTGTGCAGTGTCTTGGATGCCATAAGCCTTATTGGTGGTTTCCTCTCCTTTGTCAGCATTTTTCATCATTAGCTACTATTCAAAGGGTCTTTTTCGTGTACCGCTTGCATTTGATACATGTGAAAGACGCACAGGGTCATTGGTTCATGAACATGTTCTTCATCCGATCTCCACCAAATCATGAAGCTCATGCTTTGTTCCTCGTGCTGACTGATGAGAGATGCCTTAATTCTCTCCTTTCAGCGGGTCTCTTTCCATCGACTTCAGCTCATTTATTCTGGTTATGAGACCTAGAGTTTTATGAGTACCTTGAGGATTGCAGTCATTAGTGGCGGGCTCTCTCGCCATTGACAGATGGGAATACATCAATGTCTCCTGATCAATGGATTTCTCGAGTGTTCGGCACCGACTCCTTTATTCACACTTGTAGGAATGTACTCAATGCCTTGATACCTACTTTCATTATTGGTAGGTTGTCTCACGTTTCTTAACGATATACCTCAATGACCGATAATCAAACGATGTCTCATTATGTTCGACCTCAACTCCTTTATTCACATGATGTAGACTTGCACCCTTTGTGGATAGTGTAGAAGACTTGAAGACATCACTATGTGGTCGTAGCTTTCTTGAGTTGTTGCTTCCCTTTCATTGGACCAACACGTGTTCGACTTTAGTGATCATGGGAGATTATATTGTACTCCATGGTATACAGGCATCTTCATATTGGTTTTTAGACTAGTTTCACTCGGCCTTGTTCATGACTATGACAGATTTTGGCATATAACCGCAATTGTATCTGCCTATTCATGGCCACAGACACTTATTTGGTATATTTTCCACATGGATCTGCTTTGTATTCTTGGCAGCCATGTATGAAAAGTTAGTACAGAATGTAATGATCAATCGATTTCATTCAGCTGGTTCTCTACCACTCCACACATGGGTTATTTATAATGTATTTCATCCATCGCAGATACTCCTCTGATCTCACACATTAGGGGGCATATGTTATAGCAAAATTTTCCTCACTATTTTTATCTTGCACAGAGGGCCTTTTTCCATTTCCCTATGCAGGCTTATCATCCCTTTTTTGATGAATCTAGAGCTAAAAATACAAATTTTTCCACATATACGCGCCCTATCAGCTATACAGCAAGCGTATACGCGGGCTTCTCCACTACAGCCCATGTACATCGGGATTTGTGCCAGAAAATACAAAAATGGAGTCGAGTTTCCATGTCACGACATGAGATCTCTAATCTTTGGCCTTCCATATACTAGAAACATTCTGACTCGACCCTTCAGTTACATTTTGAAGGCTATAAGAGCACAATTCTGAGCTATGGAAAAGAGGATAAAGAATTCAAATTTGAGAGAAAAATTACTCTAGAGAAATTAATTCATATTGAGTCTATATCCCTTTGTCCCTCAAGTCTGAACATAGTGTTCAGCGTCCAAGCTCTTTTCCTATTGTTGAGAGAACCTCATTGTCTCTCTCCTTTGAGCTTGCCTTTGGTGGAGGATTGAAGTGGTTGAGGCCCAGTTGGAAGGAACTTGGTTTCTTGGTTTCGAACTGTGCCGTCACGGAAGTTTGTAATGTTGTCACTTTTGCTGGTCAATTATTAATAGAAATACTCCTTTCCCATCATATTGGTATCGTGCAAATATATGATTATTATCCTTGGGCATGTTTGTAATGTTTATTAATGGATTATGTTATCTAATGTGCTAACCCCTTTATATTATCACCATGTACTTTCTATGCTTGTTTGTTAAGAACTTATTGTAGGTATAAAGCTTTGGGTCGAAGTGCTCAATGGTGGAATATCATCGAACGTTGGATTGAGGTAGGCCTCTTTATTATATTGGACATTAGTTTATATAGCATACAATGGAATTGAGTTGATTTTTGCAGTCATAACTGTCTGTTGTGGTTTACCCTTAGCCATAGAGAGTTTTTCCCTCATAACACAATGCACAGGGAAGTGAGGTCCTCATTAACTTCAGTCAGTGATTTGAGTTTAAGGGTGAGTAGGAGGAACACTTAGTGAGAGAGGTGGACAAGTCCTCCATGAGCATCCGAATTTCAAGCAACTTGGTGAAGAAAAACTCAGGCTCAAGAGCACTCTTGAACTCAAATTTCAGACACTAAAATATGTCACACCAGCACAATAATCAAACCTACATTATCATTCAACTACAACAAATCGATTAGATCCTCCATGCCCGAGCCTTTCATCATAAGGGGAAATAAGGTAATAAAGAAGTCGACTAAAACTGGTCACAACACTACAGTAATCAAGCCTACATTACAATAGAACCACAACCCTCAACTGGATCCTCCATTCTTGAGTGTTTCAACACAGTTTAAACAAATAGATGAAAGAAATTGACTTCTATTAATGCAAAAGTCTCAAATTTGATACATAACCAGAGAATAGTTATAGCATCAAAATATTACAAAAATAGGGAGCTCTACTCAACCAGTTGACGACCTTAACAAAATCTTGAACTCATCTATTTATACTTGGATCAGTCCACAACTACCAGGGGTGTGATCTGGCCATCCATTCAAAGACTTTCATCTGCACCTTCTTCTATCAGACTGAGTGTGTATCCTTCTATTAGACACAAACTCAGTTAAGCTTGGGCCTACAAGAAAAACTATCCATGGGGGTACCTCAGGTTGACAGTTCCATCTCCATGGCCAGACCCTCTATGCTTTCTAATTACTGGGTGATTCGAGGTTTCAACCACCAGTACTTTCTTTTATTAACTAAACCCTCGTCGAGATCAGGATGAGGCTTAACGCCTAGGGGGATGCCATGCATTTCTCTCGGATTTAACACTTTATGAGCATGTGATTACGGGGCCGTCAAAGGTGGTTTGGACCCAGACTACTTTTGGGCCTGCAATTCACCACTAACTACCACGTAGCTCTTACGCTATACCATGGTTTCGATTGCGAGACCGCTCAAGAATTTTATCTTTTAGGCATGTTGCGTCCCCACAATGGAGCATGGTCATTGATCTGGCCTTGGTCCGCGATCTAGGAACCTCTACTAACTTAGCATTCCCGCTAAATTTTATCTTTCCCACCAACTCTAGGATCCTTCTAACCACGCTTAGAGATGGCACTAATTTTAGCGTTGAACAAGAACACTTCCTGGAGGATAATCTGACGTGGAGGCATGAATTGAATGTTGAAGCTTCTAAGTAAATGACGAACGTTGATTCATATGGATGCATGGTAATGATCAGTGGACTACGGGTGAAAACACACCAGAAGAAATTGGGGTTGGAGATGCTAAAAATCCTGAATTCTCGAAGTGAATGATGAATGTCCGATCTAGAAGGATGCGTGGCAGAGGTATGCAACTTTGGGAAAAAGGAGTTCAAAGGAAAGTGAGAAGGGAATATTCGAAACTCCTGAAGCCTGAACTCCTGAAGTGAATCATGATCGTCCAATCTGAAAGGACGTGTGGCACTTGATCTTTAACTTTGGGCAAAACACTCCGAAGGAAAATGGGGTTGGAGATGCTAAAACTCCTGAAGCCTAGATTCCCAAAGTAAATATTGATCGTCCGATCCAGAGGGACCCGTGGTGCTTGATCTGCAACTTTAGGGCTTCCACCTAGTCTTTAAAACTTGTGCAACTCTGACATTCTGAAAGACCGAGCACCGTTGATCTGAAATGATCCTGGGATCTCTGTCGTCGAAAATTGAAGCTGACCGTTGCTTGTATTTTAAGCTTGAAATGGGTTGCTTTTGAATGTTTCATTTGGACGCTTCTATGCAACAAAGGACTTGGTCATCCTGTGACCCTTTTACAGCTATATGTGATAACATTTGGCTCCACAGGGGATTTCATGCTCCCTGTGAGCTGCCAAGAACAAGCAATTCCAATGCCTTAGCTGTTGGGTTGTGGAGTCGATCTCAAATACATTTTTTGAAGGAAATAGGTTGACATGTACACTACTCTACTTGAAAATAAATCAAACACACATGCTCCTGAAGGAGCTTAATTATGTACAAACCTACACTAACTGATTTTTACAAAGTTCTAGGTGAAAGCAAACTTCCACCAGAGCCATTCAAGTAACCTCCTAACTGAAAACGTATTTAGTTTATCACTAATCCACAAAGGATAATGAAACTGTGACAACAAATCGATTACATTCTTCATCTCTCCTCCTAGTGCTGAAGGTAAGATAAAGTTGGGAGGCTTCAACACATGGAAAAAACGTAACTCCATGTATTCCCCTACATGGTCATAAAATAGGTGACAAAACTTAATGGGTTGGTAACAAAACCCAGCTCTATCTTATAGCTGCTCACATCTGGTTGAATGTCTGTGGAAATTACAGGTGAGTGAAAGGATGATGCAGGTTGTTGATCCACTTCTCCTTGGACTACTCCGATCACATCTGCTTGCTAATGGAAAGAAATCTCCTCGTGTATATCAATGGATGGCCCTTTTTCTTTAACATGCTACCCTTGGCAAAAGCTTTAATTTTCATAAGAAGGCTGGACACTAATGCCCTTTTCTTTGAAAAACACCTCCACATCTTCATCATTGTCTTTGTAATGGTCAAATGAAGGAGGAGCCTCGAATGCACTACCGAAAGGTATCTTTTTCCCAACCTGAGAAAAATGCTCTTAATTATTAAACACAGACTGCCTTTTAAGATTCAATCCAGGAAGCAATACCTTATCATCATCATATGAGTCAAAAATAGGCTGCTCATATTTAGGCTTTTTAGAGACAGTGCTACAAATAATATCAGCTTCCATAACAGAGTCAATTTCTTCAATTTTCTTACTGAGACAACAAACACAACTTTCATCTGATGCAGATGAACATGGAAGAGAAAGAGATGATTCCTCATCCAAGGCATATTCTTCATCCTCACAGCCTTTATAAGAATCAACTATATCCTGAACATGGTCTTTATACTCCTCACAACAACTATGACAAATTAACTCAGAGTAATGAAACTTTTGACAATGCATATTAAAAGATGCATGAAACTATTCCAGGGAGGAGATGCTAGAAGGGGGAAAGGATCGATACCAATCACAAGCATCTCCCTCTAATGAGAACATGAACATCTTCATTAACACATCCTCATGATGTATTCCCCATTGATGCATGAGTTCATGAAACTCAAGCAAATGCTCAACAGGGTTTTAATCTCTATGCTCTCCAAATGTGGGAAACAAATCACCCCACTCATCCATAGTAGGAGCAACATTTGGAAAACCATGAAAAACCATGAAAAATAGAAAAATTAAAAGGAGAAAAAATCTGAGCCAAGATAGCTTCCATCTAAAAATACAACTTCTTAAACTTGTGGGGTCATCGTTGGATTCTTTAATCATGGAGTCGCCAGGTGAATGATATGCAGTTTGAATGTTTCTGGTCTTTGTTCACCAACGAAGATCATATCTGATCATTCTCATTGTCCCAGGGAATTTATCTTCACTTTCATCCTCGACAATGGTGCCATTAAAGTTAGCACTGAGATTCACCCTCATACTATGAGAGAATAAGCCTAGTACCCATCAAAATGTTTGGTGGATGTTGGTTTTATAAGTGGAGGTCAAATGGACAAAACTAAATACAAGAATTATTTTAATCACAGAAATTGGACAAGCAATGCATAGGGAAGTTAGGTCCTCATTAACTTCAGTCAGTGATTTGAGTTTAAGGGTGAGTAGGAGGAATACTTAGTGAGAGAGGTGGACAAGTCTTCCATGAGCATCTCACTTTCAAGCAACTTGGTGAAGAAAAAATCAGGCTCAAGAGCACTCTTGAACTCAAGTTTCAGACACTGAAATATGTCACAGTAGCACAATAATCAAACCTACATTATCATGCAACTACAACAACTCGACTGGATCCTCCATGCCCAAGCCTTTCAGCATAAGGGGAAATAATGTAATAAAGAAGTTGACTAAAACTGGTCACAACACTACAGTAATCAAACCTACATTACAATAGAACCACAACCCTCGTCTGGATCCTCCATGCCTGAGTGTTTCAGCATAGTTTAAAAAAAGAGATGAAATAAATTGACTTCTATTAATGCGATAGTATCAAACTTGATACATACCTAGAGAACAATTCTGGCATCAAAATATTACAAAAATAGGGATCTTTTCTCAACCAGTTGACAACCTTCACAAAATCTTGAACTGGTCTATTTATACTCAGATAAGTCCACAACTACCAGGGGTGTGATCTGGCCATCCATTCAAATCCTTTCGTTTGCACCTTCTTCTGTCATACTGAGCGTATATCCTCCTGTCAGATGCAAACTCAACTCAGCATGGGCCTATAGGAAAAACTGTCCATAGGGGTACCTCAGGCTGACAGTTTTGTCTCCACGACTAGACCCTCCATACTTTATAATTACTGGGTGATTCAAGATTTCAACCACTAGTCCTTTCTTTTATTAACCAAACCCTCGTCGGGATCTAGATGAGGCTTAACGCCTAGGGGGTTCCATGCGCTGCTCTTGGATTTGATGCTTTATTAGCATGTGATTGCAGGGTCGTCAAAGGTAGTTTGGACCCAAACTGATTTTGGGCCCGCAATTCACCACTAAATGTCACGTAGCTCTTACGCTATACCACGGTTTCGATTGCAGGATCGTTCAATAATTTTATCTTTTGGGCATGTTTTGTCCCCACAATCGAGTGTGTTCGTTGATCTAGCCCCGGTCCCTGATTTGGGCACCTCTGCTAACTTAGTGTTCCCGCTAAAGTTTATCTATCTCGCCAACTCTATGATCCTTCTAACCATGCTTAGAGATGGCTCTAATTTTGACGTTGAACAAGAACACTTCCTGGAGGATGATTTGACGTGGAGGCCTGAAATAAATGTTGAAGCTCCAAAGTGAAAAACGAACGTTGATTCAGATGGAAACATGACAATGATCAGTGGACTACGGGTGAAAACACCAGAAGAAATCGAGAGTGGAGATGTTGAAAATCGCGAAGCCAGAATTCTCGAAGTAAATGATGATCGTCCGATCTGGAAGGACGCATGGCAAAGATTTTCAACTTTAGGAAAAAGCAGTTCAGAGGAAAGTGAGAAGGGAAGCTTCTAAACTCCCAAAGTGAATCATGACCATCCAATCTGAAAGGACGTGTGACACTTGATCTTTAACTTCAGGCAAAATGCTCCAAAGGAAAATGGGGTTGGAGATGTTGAAACTCCCGAAGCTCAGATTCCCGAAGTAAATATTGACCGTCCGATCTGGAGGTATGTGTGGCACTTGATATGCAATTTTAGGGCTTCCACCTGATCTTTAAACCTCCTGCAACTCTGACATTCCGAAAGACCAAGAGTCGTTGATCTGAAATTCTCCTGGGATCTCTGTCGTCGAAAATTGAACCTGACTGTTGCTTGTATTTTAAGCCCGAAATGGGCTTCTTTTGAATATTTCATTTGGATGATTTTGTGAAACAAAGGACTTGGTCGTCCTGTGACCCTTTTACAGCTATATGTGATAACACCTTCATTCATAGGATATTAAAAATTACCCCTAATTTCACTAGATATTGATAAATATCTCTCAAAATCCTTTTGTTTAACCCCCTTCCCAATACATCTTTCCAATAAACCAAACCCCTATTTTTACAAGATACCCCTTTTTATACCCCCCAATACCTATAAACCCCTTGATACCCCACATCTCCCCCTACTACCTACAATATATTGACTTTATTTTTCACAATTAAAAAAACCCCTTTATGAATGAACATGATAAGATATTATTCAAGAAGGTGAAGCCCCCGTGATTCTCATTCAATCCTTTGTTGGTTGGATAAATTTGTTTTGTTAGGCATCCATCGAGAGGTGGAGGTATATGCTTAGAACTAGGAAAGTCTTCTTTCTAGGTGACAAGTCAATTGACTCTTTGGTGGAATAGGCATATTTTGTAATAATCCTGAAAGAACATAATGAACAAATAAGTACATAAGGAAAATGTCCAAATTTTGCAATTATTTGTATTTCACTTGAATGAATTTAGAGACTACTCTGGCAAATCATCACATACCTCTGGATTATTTTTTCAAGAAAGAGAGCTATGGATGCTTTGCATGAATGTGGTATTGTTGATGGCATGGAGAAAAGTTTTAG
>JZKD02S1464027.1:0-10877 GCA_000966675.3 Picea glauca
TAATGAAATGATTCTCTTCATCCATGTTTCATGATAAACCCAAATAACAATTCAACTATCCTTGTCTGAAGAAGCCTTATGGGAAGCTACAATATAGGAAGATGAAGGTGTTATTTAGCCATTTTTAGTGACGTCATCTAAGAACCCATAAGATAGCATATTTGTTGCAAGTGTAGACATTACAAATTGTAAAATATCTCTGTTCTTAAACAACTTGTGAAATGCTTTGAAATTTTCCTCCCACACTCAGCCTGGTTGCACATTGTCATTGATTTGATGACCATAAATTTCTGCATGCAATACACACTCATAAATTCCTTCACTAATCGGGATCACCTACGAAGAAATACCATCTTGTTGATATGGGGTTACGTTTATCTGAACCACCATATCCTTAGTATTTTTCCTTGAAAACTACTTGAAGGCTCTTCAATGTCTAGGTTAGATGATCTTTGAGATGATGTTGTGAGGCAATAAGAAACCATTTCAACATTCAAAATGTAGTTGGTTATTTGCATCCATGTTGTTGTTTCCACCGCCAGATTGTCTATCCATATTTTTCTTCAAGCGATTTCTCCAATAATTCTTGATTCCATTGTCCATCATCCTTCCTGGTAAACTTTGTGTTGGAATACTAAGAGGGGGGGGGGGTGGTGAATCAATATTACCCCTTTTCAACAATTAGCAGTTACTTTTATATTTTGTTAATTACCACAATAGATCAACAATGAACTTGTTTGTAAACTCAATTATATAAAAATAATTAATAGGAATTACAAGGATTTTTATGAAAATAATGAAGGACACCGATCCTTTTTAGAGCACCAGCTCTAGGAGATACAAATCCCCTTCTTCAGGGCACCAATCCTAGGAAGCACCAACTCCCTTGTTTTTAGGGCACCAACCCTAGGAAGCACCAACTCCCTTGTCTTTAGGGCACCAACCCTAGGAAGCACCAACTCCCTTGTCTTTAGGGCACCAACCCTAGGAAGCACCAACTCCCTTAAATTACACTTAAAGGATATGAATCCTTCCGTCCTCCTCCCTTCCACCCTCACTTCATAAGAATCATCAGTTCTTCTCCTTGGACTATGTTATTGTTTTGATCTTATGATCTGGACTACAAAGACATTTTCTTCTCACCATTATTTCTTGTTTATATACTCTTCCAACTGGTGTGAGCTATGAAGCATTGTGTCCCTTTATTTGGACCATCACACCTCTTCATCTTAAATTAACAATAATCTTTATTATTATTCAAACATCATTTTATAGGTTGTTAATTCAGTGAGAGTGCTTTTAAATCAATCACAGGTATGTATCAATTTATTTAACTAGATTCCATGTCTCTGCAAATGTTGCAGAAATGGAATCTTGTAGAGGCGCTTCCTTCAAACCATTTACATTTGACCAATAGCGCAAAACCACAGGCTTATTAATTAAGCGATGTATCCAAAACCTCATGGCTTATGTGTTCATAACCCATGACCGGGGGATGGAACCTAGTCCTCTGGTACTTCGAACTTCGAGCAATTTCTCTCTCATCCAATCTTCCAGAGTAGTTTTCACTGAAGTAGATCAGACAATCGATATTCATTCTTCCGTAGATGGACGATCTTGACTTGTCCATAGGATTCAAACAAATCGACGTACATGACTTGATCTGCCATTGAGTGGATGGTTCTAGTTCACTTCGGGAATTCAATGCTTCCAACTTTTCCACTCTTTCAATCTTCCGGAGTTACATTTCATCGAAGTAGATCGGATGGTCGATATTCGCTCTTCCGTAGATGGATGATCCTGGCTTGTCCATAGGTTTCAAACAAATTGACGACCATGACTTGATCTGCCATTGAGTGGACGGTTCTCATTCACTTTTCACAAGGATTGATCGAATGCTTAGCATGAATCCTAGAACCAAATCAATGGTTTAGCTTCAATCCTTACTTTATCCTTCCATTGCTTAATCCAATGGCTGTGACATAATCAAAGGTTGATATGGATGGTTCTCGTTTACTTCGAGACTTTGGGACTTAGGAGGTTCGGAGGTCTGGGTAATCGATATTCCAATTTTCACCAGACTTGGTCAGTGCTAGAATTGACTGTCTCTTGATCTGATGGTTCCCATATTCTGCTTCAGATCAACGATTATTGTTACTTTGGGGCTTCGTCCTTCGAGGGTTTGGGTAATCATTGTTCCAATTTCCACCGGAGTTTTTCAGCGCTAGAGTGACTGTATCCTGATCTGACGGTTCCCATATTATGCTTCAGATCAACAATTGTCGTTACTTCGAGGCTTTGGCCTTCAGGGGTCCAGGTAATTGTTGTTCCAATTTCCACCAGAGTTGGTCACCGCTGAAGTGGTCAACATGGGAGAGATTAAGTCATGTTTTGATCTAACGGTCATGATTCATCCTAGAGGATCTTAGATCAACGGTCATTATCGACTTCGGCCTTTGGCGCTTCGGGTAGTTACTGGTTTCCCCCGAAGGACTAACTCCCAGAGTGACATAACTTTCTGACATCACTGCTAACTTGACACTGGTTGAGTGACTGCCACATGTCACCTAGATTTGTGACATATGTAACATAAAATTCCAAATGGACCTAGACACTTGTCACCATCTGATTATACCACATGTCCTTGATGACATGGTCTGCTTTGACGTGGATCTCTTGATGCGGTACATGTCCTCCTCTTGGATCTGACGATTGTGATCAGTTATAGATCAACGGTCTAGATTTATTTTGGCCTTCAACACTTTGGGTTATACGCTCCCATTTCCAAATTATCTTGAAGTGATATTTTCCGATTAAACCTCGAGCATCTTGACATCATCTAACAATCCATCTTTGCCGCGAAATGCTTAATACGATCCAACGACTGTCCAGATTTCAATTATTTTGGGATCTCGTGAATCCTTGATCCAACGGTTGCGATCAACTCTTGGATCAACGGTCCATATTTATTTAGGCATTCGAGACTTTGGGTTATGCATTCCCAATTCTCAATTCTCCCGAAGTGAGATTCCCCGAATAAACCCTGACTTCATCTAATGGTTGAGAATGCTCCCATAGTAGATCTGATGGTCAAAACTTAATTGGATGTTGATCTGAAGCCTCCTCTGTAACTCCCATATTCGACGGTCCCGTTTTGTCCTGAAATCTACATCAGTGGACAAGATTCTCCCTCGATTCTTATATAGTTTTACTGTGGGGTTTTCACTCCTAATCGCGTTTCTGTAATGCGCTTTCCCTTTTGAGCTTTTTGGTAGATTCCTCTGCATGTTGTTTATAACAACTCATCATCATTGCAATGCACTTTCCCTTTTGATATTTTTGGTTTTGTACTTGGATTCTAACTGATCGAGATCATTGATCTATTGGTAATTCTATCCTAATGGTGTTTCTTCATTGCATTGATCTCGTGAAATCTAATATGTTGCCTCTCTTGAGATTTAGGTAGATTGCTCTGCATGTTGTTCATTGGATTCCTCTACATGTTGTTCATAACACCTCATCATCACATCATAATGACATTTGTTGTTGACATCATTGACAACACCTCAATGACAATATGTCCAACACTTTGTACAATACGAGACCGCCTAACCATTTGAAATTACACATATTTAAAAGAAAAATATGTTGAAGGCCAAAGACCTACATGTACATTACATTTTATGAGTACATGCATGTTCCCCAAATGACCATGGAGTTTGATAATCAAACCCTCCTCTTCATGAGTGATCTTGTTGTGTTTGAGATTAGACCAAATATTGTTAACCCATCTTAGTCTACAACTCTTGCAAGTTCTCTAGAGGCCCATTGTACAATGCACAATTCAAGTTTTGCCCGAACCACAAATATGTATGCAAAATGAATTAATGTCTCTAATTTATCTATTTTATATTTCATGGTTGGAAGGGGAAGAATTATGTTTGATGGTGGCGGAAAACTGGTTCCACCTCTCCTTGTCCTCTGACACCTCCTTTATAGCCCAGTTTGCCCAAAACCTATCTAGGATCAAGAAGCTCACAAATAATGGTTAAAAATCACTTGGAGAAAACCAAGGCAAGGTTAAAAGAAGTAGAAGAAACAATAGCCCAAATGTATTATCATATGGAAGATGGGTCGTTGTCAGAGGAATGCATTTGCCTTCTCAGATCCACGGAAGCCACTAGGAAAGAGATTCTCACCAAGGAAAAATAAACTTGGAGATTAAAGAGTCGATCCTTGTGGTTAAAAGTAGGAGACAATAATTCAAAAAAATTTCATCACTTCACCAACTTCCACAAAAGCATTAACACTATATGGGACATACAAGATCCAGAAGGAAATGTGTCTTGTTCTTACCGTTGAGTTTTTTAATAGATTTTATGACCTAAATAAAAAAGTTCTTCTCTTGGCTGTAAGGCAATCCCAACAATCGAGTAAGGTGTTGGGCTCCTTCAAATCAACATTCATAACACACATTCCAAAAAAATAGGACATAAATACATTCGGGGACTTTAGGCCAATCTCTTGTTGCAATGTAATCTATAAAATAATTGCAAAAGTGATCACCCGAAGACTAAAACCCATGTTGAGTGACATAATCTCAGGCAAACAATTTGGATTCTTAAAGAATAGAAAAATTCATGATGCCATTGTTGTAGCTCAAGAAGCTTTGCACTCCATAAAAAATTCAAATCTGCAGGCGGCTATCCTCAAAATTGATTTGTCTAAAGTCTATGACCGAGTTAACTGGACCTTTCTCCATCTGGTTTTAATCAAAATGGGAATGACACTTCCCATGGTCAATTGGATCCTCGGATGTGCCCAATCTGTCTTCTTTGCTGTCATAATCAATGGAGCTCCCCCTCGGTTCTTCAAGGCTACCTGGGATTTGAGACAAGGGTGCCTCCTCTCCCCTTTCCTTTTCCTGATTTTGGTAGAGGCTCTCAAGAAGCTTGTCAAAGAAGCCAGGAGGACCAGATCCTATAGAGGAATACAATTTTCCCCTTGGGATACAATCTCACACCTATTTTTCATTGATGACATCATGTGCCTAGTGAATGGCTCAGAATCTGACTTGTTGGCGTTAAGGAACATTCTTGATCTATTTTTCAAATCAACTGGTATGTGCATAAGCCCCGAAAAATCTTGTCTTTAGGTCAATTCTCTCCATGAACCAGTCTCTAGGGCCATCAAAACTTTACTCCCTTTACAAGTAAAATCTTTGTATTGTGGTTTCAAATACTTAGGATTCCATTTAAAGCCTGACAACTATAGATTTGTGGATTGGGTTTGGTTAAAAAGTTGAACAACAGATTTCTATATGGGTCAATTGGTTGCTCTCTAGGGGAAGTAGACTTGTGTCATTAAAATCAGTTATTGAGAGCATATCCATCTATTGGGATTCTGTCGTTTCTATCCTCAAAGGAATTCTCAATAAGATTATAAGGGTGATTTTTCAATTGCTTTGGTTAGGAACTCAATGTACATGAGGTATTCCTCTAGTTAAATGGGACAAGTTGGTGCTTCCTAAAGATTTAGGGGGTTGGGGCCTCAAAAACATTCATTCTTTTACTCAATATCTGGCAGTGAAGACTCTTTGGCGCTTTTCTCAGAGTAATTCCATTTGGGAGAAAATACTAAAGTATAAATACCTCAATGGTCTCTTGATGGAATATTGGTTCTGCCTTCTCTCCAAATCCTCTAAAGGCCCAATTTTCTAGAAGGCCCTGGTCAATGACTTTCCCCTAGTTGGACTCTAGACGATTTGGAAAATTGGGGACGAATGAGCTATTAGAATTGGTGAGGATCCTTGGTTGGGTGTAGGTGATGACTTCTGATTATCCGAGCCTCTTCTCCTCTCCCTTCATTCTTCGAACATATTTTCCTTAGTTGGTGTCTGAGCTTTTGTTCCTCATGCTAGTGGTCGTGTGGGTTGGATATCCACAACCTCCTTGGGGCTAGAAAATGCACAGGATCTTGAATGGGAGGACTATATTGGTAAGCTTGTTCAAAACTACATAATTTTGCATGATGATGAGCCATATCACCTTTGTTGGTCTACAAACATGAAGACATGTGATTTCACAACTAAATTAGGCTATAAAGCATGTATGTATATTTCTTTCACTGCAGATAAGAAGTGGTGGTGGGGAACTATTTGGAAACTCCATGCTCCTCTCAAATGTAAGATTTCTCTATGGCTAACTTTGAACTAAAAAATCCTTACTTGGGATGTGGGGTTGAGATGTGGCTGGGCGGGACCCAGTGTATGTGCTTTGTGTAAAAATGTTGAAGAAACTTCATCTCATATTTTTTTTTACTGTGTTTATGCAATCCAGGTTTCTAGAATTGTATATAAATATCTTAAAGCTTCCACTTCGTGGCCTAAAGTTTGCTTGGAAGACAACTTAAAGGGATGGTTAGTGGATAAATCCGTCAAGCGGTTAGATGGTGTGCCAAGTATTCTTGTGAACAGTTTATGGTGGGCACATAACTCAAGCGTCTTTAAGGATAGAGATATCCTACCTGAGGTAACTGTTGGTATAATTTTAAATCTTGCAAATGAATTATTGACAGACCTAAAAGTCAAGGAATCGAGACTCCCCTCCATGCCTGATCTTGACTTCAACATTCCATGGGGATTCTTCGATAGTGCTGCTCAAGGGAACCCTAACATATGTGGTGTGTGTGTTGTATTTACCTACATCAAAATCGTTATCTTCAGGCCTGCTATTCTTAGGGAAATGCTTCCAACAATAGAGTAGAGTTGATAATGTTGCACACTCTCCTAGAAATTGCATTAAAAAGGGGAGTTTCCAGCCTCCAAATTATGGGTGACTCCAAGCTTGTAATCAACTAGGCAAATAAAAAAATCAGAGTGACTGATGTGGGACTTGATTCTTTGTTGAGAGATATATCAGAAACTCTCATTTCCTTTGAATGGATATCCTTTAACCATATCTAGAAGGAGTTGAATACAAAATCTGACCAAGTTTCAAAAGAAGCATTGACTTTTCTGACACGCACCTTTGGTATCTATGAGTTCCTCAACAATGATGAAACAAAGTCAATGGAATTTTGACTATAGTTTCACTTGGGTGTTTTCATATCTCACACGGATGTAGACCTTCGTGAGTCGACATGTAGTTGTTATGTGAAGTCAATCGCAAGTCAGCATATAGTATTTTGGAAGCGATTGTATTTGATTTTCATAAACTGTTTTGACTGGAAGAATTAGGAGCTTCTTTTTGAAACGCTGATTGAAGGTGCCCTTCACACTTCTAGCCCTGATTTTGGATAGGAAACATGTATATTCAATCCTAATGAATATAATGACTCTTTTTATTATTATAAATATATGTGTAATGGAACATGCTATCCCCATTTTGTGGATAACTAAGGAGATTATGTTTCGAGGCCTCTAGGTTGCATATATGGAGTGACGAGAGACTACATGACTAGTAGTTCCCTTTTGCACATATGGAAACCCCTTTCACCACCACATATGGTCACAGATTTCTAGATGGCATCCAACACATCAGCTGGCTTTTGAAATGCAGTGGGCCTTGCTCCACGAGGTACAAGTCAATATTATGGTGAGCATCATTTAAATATTTAAGTCAATTGAGTATGTTGTATCTTAGATTGCTCTAGATTTCATGATATATGCTTGGAAATTATGCCTTTTTCCCTGCTTCACCTTGGTGGTTGACATTGTTCCCTAGTAAGTGGTCTTCCTTGGGTATGGGTTTGTTAATAGGAACTCCCTTAATGATCCATCGTACCATTCTCGACCATACTTACCACTTTCCATCATTATTCCTCTCCATTTCCTTATCACTTGGGATTTTAGCGTGTATTGACCCAAGAAGTGGTTCTCCCTCATTCTATGGGAAGAAGAGGGTGAAGGCCCAGAGGGATTGATGTTGGGTAAAAGATAAAAACCTTGTATAAAACTTCCAAATGCTTCGCCCATGGATCACCCAAGAAAGCAATGAAATACTTATCTTTGAGTAAAGGGGACCCACAATATAATAAAGAATGCTTAAAAGGTTAGTTGAAGGATAGGAGGTCTCATCACAAATCAACCTATCACGTCCATGAATATCTAGTGGTATGACATTTCCATAATCTGGTCACCAAACCAAGGTAATGGCTCTCAGTTGCATGGCTGAGAGAAAGGGAGTCTCATCACGAGCCAACCTTCTCATTTCCACTAGGTGTTTGTGGGTGACATTGCCATCATCTGGTCACTAGGCCAGGGAAGTGACCTTCAACCTCTCCTAATGCTATATTGAAATAAAATACAAATAAATAAAGATAAAAGGCAATTGATGGGCTTGGAAAAAGTGCATTGAGGAAAAGGTACCACACACCCTCTATAAAGGCACCCATGAATGAGACACTATGACCCCTTGTATGACATGAGCCCTATGCCCATTAAGTCTTGACCCCAACCACTTTATCCACTTTACATGGCTTAGAGAGGGATCTCTTGGAAACTCTCCTTGACCTAGGGTAAGATCTACCCAATATGACACCTCGTCAACCCTCCCATATTCAAGCTTGACAAGTTGCATAGTATCTTTGAGAAATTAATTGTTTGATATAGTGATCTTTGATGCACATGCTTAGGTGGCTCATTTTTTGATTGGATTCACTTATCATGATTTTATGACTTGAGATCCTTTGATGGCGTGCTCATTTGTCTTTGCAAGACCTAGTTGGTGGACAGTTTTGGGAGGACAAGCCTAGCTTTGGCTTCCATGGGGATACAAACCCACAGGTTGGATGCCAAGAGCCCACATGGCAGATTAGAGAGATAAAACTTGGAATGCCTTGAGGATGAATTGGATGACATTTACTATCCCCCACATGCCAAACACTTTTCCTAGGAGAGGAAAAATGTCACTCCTAGAGGCATGGCGTCACCTAGGGGAGTTAGGGCTTGGTGGTGAGGTGCCACTCATTGGCACATGGATGTTTTGAGGAGAAGAAGGTATTCACCATGAAGAGATTGTCTAGATGCTTGACATGTGGCCTTTGGAGGCCTACCCATGCTTCTCCAACACCAACAACTTCTTCCAAGTGGAAAAACATCCCCTAAAGGGAAGACGTCCATGTAAAATTAGGGTTTATTTGTGCAAAAGTGAAACTTTAACTGAATTGTTTAATATTAATTTGTTAAAGGGGGAAAGATTAAAGTTGTTGACCTCTAGTATTGTGGTTTACCCCTTAATTTATGGACAAGTCACCATGGTGACATTTGTATAAATAAGAGATCATAAGATCTCATTTTAACATAACTCTCCCTCATTGTGAGAAGTATTGGTATGATTTTTTCGCTATCTTTGGAAAAATTGTCTTTTCAGGATATTGTTTATGGTTATCTCTTGATGTTACGGTTAATGGGAGTGATGCATTAGCCTTGGAAGGCTTATCTCTTGCTATTGTGGTGGATTATCTTGCCATTTTCCCTTGAATTGGTATGGTTTTTACTCTCATGCTATCATCTGTTTCAAGTCAAGGTCATTGTGCTAGAATCTAGGTGGGAAGTATAAGGGAATACACCTCCACCATAGCCTTCATCACTGTATGCTTCATGTTATTGGTTAAATGAGGGTTTCCTAAGAGAAATATAAGGGCATACACCCTCTCAGCTCAAACCCTAGCTAGAGAAAATTGCCTCGGGAAGTAAAAGGGATTACACCCCCAAGGAGGTAGCTTCTCTAGCTATTTATTTTTCATGACCCCATTAACCCAATAATTAAGAGCACTAGTCATTTATTATTGTACTGGAGAAATAAAATATTTCATTGGGAAACATGATTTTTGGTCATTTTTACTTATTGCAAAGTGGATTGTATTCCTTATGCCTTGGGCACCGCATAGCCACCGGGGCATCCCCATCAAGGGGATACTTCTTGCTGCTGTTACAAAATTACATCTTCAGCCATTAGGGCTGAAAAAACCCTAACTCATTTGCTTGAATAACTCTCTTATCAACCATTGGATTTTGCTCAAAGTTTGCACAATTATTCTTCTTGGTCTAGTGCACTTTTTGGCAAAGTTTGAGGGGATTTCAGTGGCTGATTTTCTTGCTGTAGTACATTGAATGTTACAAACATCAGGCTGATATAATTTTATGCAGAAAAGTGTTTACAATAGCCTTATCCTTTCATGCTAGAATATTGGTTTTTGTCTTGAGTTTAGCTAGTCATTTACTAGTCTTTCTCTTGCATTTTCTACTTGATCTCTAGGATTTATTGAGCAACTTATAGTACCATGTTATTGCTGATATATATTGTTATCTATTTCTTCAAATTAGGGACAACAAGCTTAAATTTCAGATCCAACTAACATACATCATTGCAAAGTGTTTTTTCTTGTGTCTCGGGCAAGTATTTCACCATTTGTAGGTCACTCAACATACTTGGCAACCCTTGGACCTGTTAGCACTGAGAGTCACACTTAGACTGTTGTAAGTGCAAGCCCAATACCCATAAGAATATAAATGGATTAAATTGGTTTGATTAGGTGGATCAACAAGGCTGGGAAAGAAAGGGAGAGGGAAACAAAATGTCTTCAAAGACATTCCATTGGGCATGGAGTCATAACATCCTACAGATCAAAGGAAATCAAACTGTATATCAGACAAACGAGATATATAATGATGAGTAGAATCATAGTGAATATGAAAAAAGGAAGAACATCCATTGTACATAGATCCTTTCTACAATAGATTAAATATTGCTTAAACAGTGAACAATGATTTAATGGGCAAGTTACAACAGATCCTCTGATGTTCATGAATCCATCAATCAATGGCAGCTATGATCCTTAAAACCTACAATATATTCAAGCAAGAAGATAACAAA